>JANSTT010024912.1:20506-36943 GCA_026745375.1 Platyura marginata | reverse complement strand
CGCCCTTTCTAATGGCGTTATCAGTTTTCCAATATTCCTTCATTTTAAGGAAATACTAATATGATGTAAATTCTTGTTGATCTTCGCCTATAATATTCTCCGCTGATTCTTGTTGATCTTTAACTGAAAAATCATGCAAAACAAAAGACGAATATTTAAGTTTCTCCAATTTATTAGAAATAATTTCTTTTTTTTATTGAATTTACATTTCATTAACAATAAATGTTCATTATGTTTATTATTCCTGGGCACCTACATACAGGATCGTTGAATTTTGTTGATCCCCCAGCTGCAATCACTGCAGAAATATCCTGGATCAAAATGAAAAACAATTAAATTAATTTTAAATGTTGTTAATTATTTTATAAAAAAATCTTTGCAAAAAATGTTAAAAAAACCCATTGAACACGCAGCCATATTAATTAGAAAAATCAATTAATTGTGAATGATGATTGATTAATTAATTCGCGATGAAATTCGGAACTTTTGGCAAAGAGAAATAAAAATTAAATTAAAAACAAAAAACAAGTGAAAGTCAAATGTAAAAGTTTTGAATTATTTTTTTTTTTTTTTATTTTCTCAATATATTTCATCTATTCATTTCATTCATACACTAACTGCGATAATTTGTTTTTCTTACTTTGTTAAATTTAATAATTAGTTTAATTTAATTATAATAACATTCATTATAATAATATATTTATGCATTTTTTTGTGTTTTTTTTTTTGTTTTTGTTTATTTTTAATTTTTTTTTTTGTTTTGTTTTGTTTAGATTTAAATCTTTTAATAATTAAGTAACGGTTTCTGAGATATAACTATAATTATCTTATGTGTTTTATATAATTGTTGTATATATATAATAATATATTTTGAAATATATTGTAGAACAAGATATAGGTACAGATAAACACAGACGTATCGCGTTTTCGAGATTTTTTTTTTCATATATTTTTGGTTTTTATTTTTTTCTTTTCTTTTCTTAAATATGGAAATGTGTTTTTTTTTTCTTTCTTTAATGAAATCGTTTGGTTTTGGGTTTTTTTTCGCGTTTTAAAATGTTTTCCATATTTGTTATAAAATGTTTAATATTTAAATTGGATTGTTCTCTAGAACCAAAAAAATATACATTTTATTATAATATATGAAAAAATATATATAGATTATTAGAAAAATAAAATTTATTCAATTAACAAATCGATAAATAATATACTTCTCTTTAATTATTAATATTTTTATTTTATTTTGCTTCTTTATTTTAATTGTTATTTCAATAAATAGTTGTTGTTCTCTTCTATAGTATTTTGAATACTGCTCTTTGATTTGATCATATTTTTTTTTTTTTTTTCTTTTTTCTTTATACTTTTGGCAACTTTTTTAAATAACTTTGTTCAGTAGTCTCTATTTATAATAGTTTAATTATATTAATTTTATATTTTAAATCCTATTTTGTTATCATTCTGTTTTAAAGGATTAATAGACACAAATTCAAAAATTGTTCAAGGACTATTTGCATTTCTAGGTTTTAATAATTTTTTTTTTTTTTTTATGTTTCTTTGTAATCTTTTATAAATTCATCAATAGTTTATAGTTTTTTTCTAACTTTTTTCACTTTTTTTTTATATAAATTTATCAATATGCAAATTAGTAATAGTTAACTACATCTTAATATTTTTTAAATTTTTTTGTTCTATAATTTTTCTTTCCTACATTTTATGTACTCCTATATTTTTATTATTATTAATTGTGCAGTTTTTTTTTTTTATTTTTTAATTTTAAATTTAATTTTTTTTTCTTTTTTGAATGAATCGAGAGAGAATGTTGACGGTTTTTAATAAATGTGTAGTGAAAATTAATTGTTATTCAAAAATGACGACACACATTTATTTCTATATATAAATAGTTTGGCTTTTGCGATATTTTATTTACAAACACATAATTGTTACGTTGTTAAATCTACATAATTCAATATCAAAATAATGACTAACGTTTTTTAAATAGCCCTCTACTATATATAACAAATAACATCACATCGATTTTACGAAAAACAGAAAAAAAAAATAAAAAATTAAGCAACGATTTAGTAAAAGAGTTAATCGAGTTCCTATCTTAACAATAAATCGTCGACACAAGCATCATTCATTTGTGCTCGGTTTTAGGAATTTTCTTTTTGTAATTTTTTTTATTAAAAATTTATGAAATTCGGAAAAGAAAATTATTTTCAATTTATCCATACGATTTTCAATAAAAATTTATATCTCCTTAACTACGAAACCAGGTTCATCGTATATCTATGCAAGAGAAAATAAGTTTCAAAACATAATGTCAGTAAAAGATTTTTTAAAAATCCGCAGATGGGAGTTCAGTCTCGAAAGTACCCGAAAATTAAATCTGAGGAATGTACGAATCCAACAATATATAGTTGTCTGGGTCTATCTTGTGGTTTAATATTTATTGTGAATTTTCAAAACTGAAATTTATTTTTTATTTCGTATTTTTAGCCATTTTGATCACGTTTCAATATTCCATAGTAAATATATGGAAAATCACTGAAAATGATTGGAAATGCCGACAAATTGATTTGAAACGTTAATAAAAATACTTTCCAGATAATATTCATCGAATTCCGGGGGAAAAAAACATCACAACCGAATAATACTCCCTCGTTCTGTCGATTATTTTCTTTAATTTCTTATCTTAGTATCTTAGATTTATTGTATAATAAATTAGTTAAAAAAAAAAAAACTCCCCCGATTAACTCCGATCATTTCGTTTAAATCAATCATAAGCAACGTCGCGCGAATTATATTATCAAAAAACTTAAACAAAATTATGCTAAATATCAATTTTTTTTTTTATTTATTTTTTTTTTTATTTTTTTTTTTGTGATAATCATCTAAATATTAATTATTTTTTTTTTTTTTTTTTTTTTTTTTTTTTTTTCAAACAATATTTAATTTCAATTCCGAATATTGGTGTTTCGAAGCCAATATCGGGGTGTCAATTGTATGATAAAATTAAAGAAGAGCAAAAAAATACCTTTGCGATTGCTTGGAAGCCCTAAAATAAAACATCCTCATTAATTCGCAACTATTTATTAGGTAGGTAAACTATTAAATATTAAGATAATTATCTCAAAATATCTATATGTTTATTAATAGTAACACATTTTATGTAAGCTACACTTATTATCTAATATGGCTGTCACTGGCTATATAACTACATATAAATATGTAACGTAATTTTACGAAATATGGCTATCGAATAATTTTGGTTTTTTTTGTTCTTTTCATTTTTTTTTGTTTTTTATAAATCTTCTAAACATTCTAATTTTGAAGAAAAATATATATTTTTTATAGTAATTATGGTGTCATGTCGTATAAGATGTGTTTAAGTATTGTAGATATTTTCCCCATTCATAAGTATATTGGTAAAGAAAAATCTAACTATACGCGTTTCGGAAATTATTACCGGCATTTTATGTAGATTGCGCATGCGAATTAATAGTTTCGCTAACTGTGAGAATTATAAAAAAAAATCCCATTAGAAAATACAAAGAACTATTCTATACTAAGCAGACATTTGTGGTGGTTTGCATTGCGCGAATTTGTACTGTGCAGTTGTTTTTTGATGTGTGGCGTACGACGGATTGTACATTTACCCATGCCAAGTACCTACCTAGTTACACCTCAAAAAAAAAATTTGACAAAAACTAGCGTCACTTCCTTAGTGTAGTGATTTAAAAAAAAATATTCTTGAATTTTTGAGTCTCATAACCTTTTTGATTTTCTAACAAAATTGTCAAAAAAATTTATCAAAATATTGCCTATTTTAATGATGTCCTCTTTTAGTTTGAATACTCCTTCCGGTTTGACTAATTAGAAATATGCGACATTTTGTGCGGAAAGTTGTTAACAGAAAAACCCTAAACTTTACACAAAAGGAGATAAGATTTTTAAAATATCTTTTCTTTTAAGGCACAGTAACCCAAGTGTTTGTCCTATTTTAAGAGACACAGCGTATACCAGTGAAGTGCATATCGAACATTAGGATTAGGCACATCTATCGATTGCTTCGGCTTGGCCATTGGAGCCATTTAAAATTTTGTGCAATCCTGTAAATTCGGAAATTTTTGGAATTCAGACGAAAGAAAAGCGACCATAAACTGTTAAAGGTAACAAAAAAAAAAATGGGAAATTTGTGATACACCCTAACGTAATTTAAGTGGACCTTTTTTTGCAAAATTTGACAGGCCAAACAAAAAAAAATCTAAATACTGATCAATATTGGCAATAAAATCATGTTGCGCATAATTAATTCGATTGGAGTACGGTCTCATAACACCATATGTACAAATACTATATATAAAAAAATGTGACGTGACATAAAATTCGGTTAATAGCTGCATAGTATTTTTTTATTTTTTTTTACAATTTATTATTTTTTTTTTTTATTATTCTCTATTAAAAAATTGTCTTTTTCAAAATGGTCATGTTAAAAATGTTAAGTATTGCTTGAAATTACGTTAGAAACTACCACAGTTTTTGAGCCAAAAATTGACACTCAAAATTAGTTTATTTTTTTTTTCATTATATATTTATATGTATGTATGTATGTATGTAATATATGTATGTATGTATGTTAAACACGATGTAAAAAAATGTTTCCCAAAATGTATTTTTTATTTTCAAATGTATGTAATTTTTTTTTTATTTGTATGTATGTGTGTTGTGAAATAAATTAATACATCAATAGTAAGTCGTATTCAGTTTTTTTTTTTTTTTTTTTTTAGCTAGGCTCTAAACTATGTACTACGATTTTTTTAAATATATATATATACTTAAGTATTTCTCTTTAGATCAGGAAATTTAAAAAAAATTGTTAGAATTTTTAGTAGAAAAACAAAATGGCGCTGGATAGGTTATCGTTAAATCCATACAAAATATCAGGTTTTTTTTTTTTTTTTACTGTTAATTTTCATATTGGTGTTAAATATTTAATAAACATCGACTTCATTCCATTTTTTTTTTTCAGTAAACAAAATTTTTCCATAATCTTCTAAATAATGAACATCTCAATGAAAAAATAAAAAAATAGTAAATAAAAAAAATCGATCTTCGGAAATGTCACTAAAACTTTTAATAGAAATAAAATGGAAAAATTTTGTATACTTTTTATGTAATTTTCAAAGATTTCTTAATAAGTATTTATGTAGGTAGAAGATTACTATTTACTATATATGAAGAAGTACAAAAAGTCTCTTTAAAGTTATTTGTTTGCATGGAAAAACAAATTGAAAGAAAAAAAAACGAAAAGACAGAATTTATTGATTAGAACGATTTCGCGTAAAAAAAAAACAAATATGGCGTAGGTGCAGTTGTAGATTTTACATTTTGGATATGTTCGTACTTACATTATCAGCTGATGCTGCATATTCTTGATCACTATTTATTATGGTAAAAGCATAATTAACTAATCATTTACAAATTTTTGTTTTTTTTGGAGGGTGAGTTCATGTACGAATATTAAACACCGCCTAGAAGAACTAAAAACCCGGTCCAGTTCTTCAATCAAACTAATTGTGAGTGGTCTCATTTTGACATAGGTAAATGGCTGCCATTTTAAGAGATTAGTGAGCTTTATCGTACACTGTTAATATACAATTGGTTTTTTGGATGTATGAGAAAGTTTCTCTGTAAAATACTTACAGCAGTGTATTGAATTCAATACGATTTTTAGTTACCAATATTTAGTAGTTTTTCATTACATAATTTAAGTTGACATTTTTAAATAATAAATTTACATAATTTTTGTTATTTTGTCATGCAAACAAAAACTTTAATCTGTGTGCAAATATTAATTATTGGATATCATTTTTTGTTTGTTTGTTAATTACTACTTTAAGTATTTTTTTTTTATTATTTATGTATAGGTAAACTCAATGTTAATTTCATTGTTATTTTCTTTCTTTTTTTTTTCATTACATTTGATTCACAGTAAATGAGCTGCATAAACACCAATTCTGAATTTGGTGTTTGTTTCGTATTTTAACTATAATAATAATATTAAATGTTATGTAATGTTCTTTATTAATTTCTTTTAACAACTATATAAGGGTGATTTTGATATAAATAACTTTATGACTATATAAAGAGCATCTTTTTCATAACAGGTAGTAGCTATTTGGTATGATTCATCTTTCTTTCTTTTTATCTTTATTTTTATTTTTTTTTTTTTTGGGAATTTTTAATTTGTTAGAATATATACATTTACAAAAACAATGTTCAAACGTAACATGAAATATGTTAAAAAGTATTAATATTTACAGTAATCTACTAACTCTTATAGTATGTTGTTGTCTTTTTTTTTTTAACAATATACAACAAAAATAAAATTTAAAAATACATAATAGTGCTAAGAAAAGTATTCGTTTTACGAGTTTTTTTTTAAATTTACAAGCTACAGTCTTTATAGTTGTTTTTTTTTATCAATTTTAAAACAATTTTGTTTAGAGAATGTAGGCCTACCAAGATAACAATTGTTTTTATATATACCAAAAATTTAAAGCATAATAAACAACATCGTCAATAGTTTTTTCTTTTTTTTTTTAAATAGCATTATTTTTTAGTTTTCTAATAAAAAACAAACAAAATGTCGCCAAAAAAACAAATATAAAACGAACATTTCGACTAGAAATTATTTTAAAATTATAACTAATTTTTTTTATTTTTTTTTTATGTAGTAATTATACAATATACCTACGTACAATAAAACATGGCAGTGTTTAAAACACACACGTACTTTATCATTTTTCAAAAAACAGTTTTCTTTAATAAAAAATTATGCTAAATTTAATTCTATTCTCGCGGTTTAAGAAACCATTTATATAGCAAAAAACAAATACATAAAATTTAAAAATATTTTTTTTCCATTGTTTTTTTTTCTTCATTTTTACTTAGATTTATCTACTTAGTACATAGTAAATGTGTAGTGGAACACATTTCTTTATAAATCGTAAACAATTATTTTGTTAATCAAAATATAAAAAACACTGTGTTTTCAATCTTTTTTTTTTATAGTATTTTTAGGTTCTCGTCTAAAAAAAGCTTAGAAAAAACATAACAGTATCACTTAAGAATAGATTGTGATCACTTCTCGTCCGCCACCTCGTACCATAAGAACGCGTTCTAATCCCTCTGTTAGAACTTCTAAAAATTCCATATCTGTAAAAAAAAAGATTTTTTTTTTTAAATTCAGCCAAAAATAAAGCTAAAAATCTCCATTAATTTTTTAAAAATAAAAATTATTTCTTCAAAAATATTTTGAGATATTCAAAAATAGAAATTAAGAAACAAAAAAAATGTTATTATACTTACAGTTGCTCTCCCTCTCTAGCCGAGTATCTTTCGGTGGTCCCGGTAGGTTAAGGATTACCAATTGGGCATCATGTGATTTATTTACAATAACTTCGTTAAGTTTCACAGCCGTGTGCATTCGTCGCACATTACCTTCATCACTGAAATATACAGAATTAAAACATTTAAAGGGTTTTCGATTCAATTCGTCCTTTTTTACAAGGACTGTACAAATAATACTTACGGTTTAATATTGGGTTTTGTGGTTTCGTCATTGTTAACCAATTTCAATTTCTCATTGTCTTCTTTTTCCGATTTGGACTCTTCGGCTATTTTTGTTGCACTATTGCTAGGAGATGTATGATTGCTTTGATTGTTACCAATTAATTTATCTTGTTCTTTGGCATTTGTCTCAAGTGTGTCCTTTTCACCTCTATCCTCAGCCGTTACTTTCTCTATGACTTTATTGATTTCCTATAAATATTTCCAATATTTGTACATAAAAAATCGATGACAATCAAAATAACAATTTTTTCTATACTTTTTCTATGGATCCTTCTTCTTCCTCAACAAATAATCCATCCTTTGGTTCAGTCGGTTCGGTGAATCGTACTTTGGTAGCGGTTCGGGCAATATCCGATGGATGATGATGGTCAACAATTGCTTGTACCTTGAATAATGAATAATTCTGTAAGTACATAAATAGCTGGAAGATGTTTATTTATACAAAAGAACACTGGATGTAATGTGGGATTAACCAAAAGCCAGTTAAAAAGCGTAAAATGCACGGTTGAATTTGCATATTTGTGTGTTTGTGTGTGTGTTCTGTGGACCATATACCTAATTGTATAATTTTGAATTCGTAACTGTTTTTTTTTTTTTTTTTTGGGAGTACACATACATAAATAGTTTTTTGTTTTTTTTTTCAGCGAATGAACCTTTTTTTTTGGAGAATTGCAAATTAATGAGATATTGAATTTATTGTATGACGACGAACGAAAGCAATATTCAAAGCTTGTGATTCAAAATGTGCTTTTAGATTTTATTCAATTGATAGAGAGTCACAACAGGCACATTTCATTTTTTATAGATCTTTTCATTGCATATAGTTGCATAGTTGATTAAATTTACCTATGCTATTTGTGTAAATTTCTCAACACTCTTGATACTAAGAAGCTTCAAATTGTAAAGTTTCACATTGTATTTGTAAATAAAAAATGGTAATGATAAGAATTTCCTATAAAAGTCAAATATCTGGATTTAATATTTTTTTAATAATAAATAAACTTCAAGCAAAAAATAAATGTAATGAAAAAAGTTTTTAGTCTAGGCATAAATGTCAAAAAATAATTATTTCAAATATTATGTAAGAAAAATTAAAAAATTTTAGTCGTAGTAAAAAAAAATCGTAAAATAAATAAATATCGGTTCGCTCAAATCGACAATCGGTTTTTAAAATTCGGCTAAATAAAAATAAAAGTTACCAAAAATGAATTCTTCTCTTTACTTCTTAATTAGAAATTTTTTTCTTAATATTTTTTCTAGGATTAGATATCTAATTAGCTATAATACAAAAAAACAGAAGTCCGTGTTTTCTTTTTTTATTTATCGCTGGTGTTAAATAATATTTTAGAGGTAAACTTATTTGTGAATATTTTAAAGACATGGGTTCCGTCGTCTTATGGTAAATTATTAATAAACTGAGGTTTACAAAAAAAAAAAAAATATCTTCGTTTCGTTTATTAATCTTTTTCTTTTTAAGTCAAATGTATTTTTAGAAGATTATTAAATTCTATATATAGAGTTTGTCTCAAGCAATATAACAGTTCAATGAAACATCCATTATCAAACATGCAATTGATTTAAAATAATTGGCAAACCTGTAAAATTTCTTTGACGTAGTATTGAATTTACAAACATTTTTATATCCAATACTTAATAATAGTTATGATGATAATGGTCGAATGAATAAAATTAATGGATAATTAAAATACTACAAACCTGAGATAAGTGAGAATTTAATGGACACCATTTTTTTTTTCACACACAAAAGTGTGACTTTTACGCGTCTCTAACTCTGTTATAAAATTTATCAGGGAATTATGGGGCGAAATTGTCATAATGAAAATATTTTGTAAAAATAGTGTTGAACTGAAATAGAAGAAATTTTGAAAAGGAAGCTCGGCTCAATTTTTTTACGCATTTTTGAGATTTATTTTTGAAAAAATTTATTTGTAGTTACATAGAAGTCGTTACTAGGTTTGTAAAACTTTACCATTAATTTTACTATAAATATTATAAAAGTTATGTAAAAATATGTAAAAAAAAAAATAAATAATTATGTAATTAACAACATCTAAATTTATAACAGCCTAAGTAAAATGAGTTATGATCAGCATGAGTAGTTAAAAGAAAAAAAAAAGAAGGAAAATCATGCTTTTTTGCTAAATACTTTAGGTACGTGTACTGTACAGTACAATCATACCTAAAATGAATTAAGAAATAGAGCAAGTATTTACAATAATTTGATATCATTTTTGTGTTGGCTATTACTAAACTTTAAGTTATTAAGTAATTTATGCACTCTGGTCATCTAGCCACTATATTTATTACAATCAATTTTTGTGTGTTTGTAGAATTTTTATTCACACAAACAAACACGACGGTGTGGAGAAAATTTTTATATTTTTGTCGTTTGGTTAAATAAAAATACGACGATTCGATTAAAAATAATATTTTTTAAAAAAAAAGTTTTAGTATTTCTATTTGTATTTGTATTGTGCATTATGTTACAGTGTGCGTGTCGATTTTGAATATTAACACAATGTAAATTTAGGGAATTATACAAAAAAAACTGTTTTAGCATTTTTAAAATGTAACTAATTTTTGAACTTAAGTATTTTCAAAATAGAAATATTTTTTAAGATTTTTCGCTAGCTGATTTTAATGTTTTCAGAAAAATCATATATCGGTGGCATCAGATAGGTACGATATGAGATAAGAGTGCGTAAGTACATCGAATTGAACAATAGTTCTATAATTTTTTAATTGTTGCCTACATATTTAGAGCAATAAATGAATAAAAAAACTATATGAACGGTTTACCTATAAAATTGGATGCAGAGCAATGTAATGTTTCAAAAAAAAAAATTATCGATGTTATTGTGATTAAAACTTTAAATAAGAAAGCTATAAACACACCAAAAATCATGAAAATTTACGGTACACATATTGATAAAGATGAACAGGAATTTAAAAAAAAAAAAAAAAAAAAAAACATCTACATATATATAAAAATGAGTAAAAAAACACTAAATGAGCCTTTGAATAAAGGGAACAAAAAAAAATGTGTTCCTTTTACTATATGTAAAATGCTTTCTAGATTTCTAGATTTGTTATATTTTACCAGAGGCATTTTATCCTCGCCTGTGCCTTCGCTGAAATCCACCAGAGATTGCACCTTGATTGAGTGAAAAGGTAAGAAAAAAAATTGTTTTTTTTATTCAGTATTTTATGCTCAAAAGTAGTAGTTTTGATTTTGGTTTTCCGAAAATACGATCAAAATTGTAAATATATGTAAAAATTTCTAATGAATTATCTGTACTTACCACGCCTAAGCTTTCTTTTTTGTTGAGTCGCAACTCACGAAGCATTTGATTCCGTTGTTCCATCATAAGTGTTCGTTCGTATGTGTATGCTGATATGTCACTATTCATCTAATTAGGGAAAATATTTTTTTTTTTTTTCATTTTTATCAATCAATCAATTATGGTAACGAGAACAATTACCATCTCGACAACTTCAACTTCAGCTTCAATTCGCAAATGGTACAAAAACATTTTAAGATCTTTCTTCATTTGAATTGAATTGTCTTCCATTTGGGCAACCGTAAATATTCGCATTTTGCAATTTTTCCAGGTTCGATGCTGTTTCAATAAGAATGGAAGCAACATTAGAAGACCGCCATCATGTACAATCCACCAAATATCGATATTTCCGCGAATCTGATAAAAGAAAGAAGATTTTTTTATCATTAATCCTTAGAATAGAATGTAATTGTACCTTTTCCGTTGATTCAGGGAAGAAGTTGATGCCTTTTGGAATTACCAAGGCCATTCTAGACGATGCAACGACTCGGCATGTTTCTAAAAATGCTTTCCAAGTTCGATCCGATTCACTTTGACGCCATCCATAAGGCCAACCTAATATCACAGTGTTGGGTTTCATGCCACCTAAGCCGCATGTTTGCACGCTAAATATAATTTATAACGAAATAGATTAAAATACTTTATACTTATGCTATTGTAAGTACTATACTTACATTGAAGATAGTCCATCTACCATATTTCTTGCAACAAGAACTTCCACAAATCCTTTCACTTTTTCTTCTTCCATTATTCGTTTAATGTTTTGCTTTGTTTCGGTTGCTTTTAAAACTTTTTTCGTAAATTCACCATCTACGACAGATACACAAACCGTTAATCCTTTTCCGGCTTTAAGTTGTGATGCAAATGAGAAGAGCTTTCGATATTTTGGCAAATTCTCTTCGGTTGGTTTGACTAAAATCATAATTTGTGGTCGCCAGTTCTTGGTATGTGGTGGACCTTCTTCAAGGCGGAGTAATGAGTATCTAGCGGCGGTAAGAGCCATTCCTCGAATTCCATCACCCCATTCCTTTTCAGCTCTAGAGAGATATAGAAATAATAAAA
This sequence comes from Platyura marginata, assembly GCA_026745375.1. NCBI lineage: Eukaryota > Metazoa > Arthropoda > Insecta > Diptera > Keroplatidae > Platyura > Platyura marginata. The sequence continues at coordinate 24,881 of JANSTT010024912.1, read as the reverse complement.
AAAAAACATTTTTTTTTTAAATTTTCTTATGTAAAAACAAAAAAACTGACCCTCGATACTCAATATATTTGTAAATTATCACAGCCATAGTCATGGCCACCAAAGCCATATACCACGAGGTCATAAACATAATTGAAATACATAAAGACAGTCCGAACAATGACAATGACCAATGGTAGAATTTAAATCGTGGACGCCAGTTAGGTGTACGTAATAGAGTTTGGACGGCGCATGCCAAATTAACGAATCCGTAGCACATTAAGAAAAACATAGACAACAATGGAGCTAAGATGTCAACATTACCTAAAATAATCGTAAGAATTCATATAATATTTAGTATACACTTATTTAAATCTATATCGCTTAATTTTGCTTACCTAGTAAAATACCACCCTGGCAAATTACAATTGTCAATAAAAGAGCACGAGTAGGTTCTCCTCGGCTTGAAGACACTGCAAACGGTTTCAAAAATGGAATTACATCATCCCGTGCAATTGCTTGAAGTAATCTCGGAGCTCCGGTTAAACTTTGCAATCCAGCACCAAGAGTCGATAAAAATGATCCAATCAAAATGACCCATTCATTTGGCCAAGCAATATTTGCCACAACCAATTTACCACCAATAGATGCTCCAAATCTAATTTTTAAATGGCAAGATGTGAATTCGAAAAATTGCAAATATTTTTGTTTTTATCTTTAGACTAACTTGTCTCTTAATAGAAGATTATCAACAGTACCGGCAAACAGAAGTACACATGACAGATAAACGGTACTAGTTGTTAAGATGGCAGCTATTGTGCCAATTGGTATACTTTTTTGTGCATCAGCCAAGTCACCCGATCGATTCGAACCAGCCATAATTCCTTTGAATATTAAAAATAGTATTTACCATAACTTATTGTACCACACCGTTCATTACGGCTAATTAAAATAAAAGAAAAAAAAAGAAAATATCTTTGAGAGAGGTAAGTAGGTAGGCAGGTAGTACTCATTAGAAGATCCGTTTTCAAACTTTCTGTTTTGGAAAATAATTGCCTCAACAAAAAAGTTTTAAAAAGTAATTTCGTTGATGAGGACGGAAACTTAATGTGATAACCGCACGCTCTCTCTCTCTCTCCCTCTCTCAAATACAAAAAGTTGAATAAAGTCGTGTTCATTCCAGTCGTCATTGTTAACAATAAAAAATCATGAACATGAATAATCGTAAAATAAAAATATTTTTTTATAGATTTCTTTAGTGAAAATACGTTTGATTACTGCTGCAACGGGTACAAAGGGCTTGGTAGAATTTTGTGACTCACCTGTAACGGACGGAAAAAATATTCCAATTAGTAGCGTAAACGATGTTGTTATATCTGCATAGATTTGATTGTATGATGGGCCGCCTAGTCTATCAAAATCGGTGGGATCCTGACCATAAGAAACGAATTGAAATTTCTGAAAATATGAAAAACTTATGTAGTGTTGAAATTATACTCTACTCGTAGATCTAAAGTTTTTTCCAAATTGTGTGGGCTTTTAGATTCTTAAAAATTTATTTGTAAGGTTTTTCCTCTGGCCAGTTCAGAGTTTTGGGAAAGTTACGGAATATTTTTTTTCTTTAATTGTGATAATTGTGATTTTTTTATTCTGGTTACACCATACCTAAAGACTCATCAGTATCACTTGATTTATATACATTCTGGGGGAGGCGACACGAAATCACCGTTTTTTTATATTTTCCAAATCAAAATTTAATTTGTTATCAATAATTTTGTCATTTTCCGACGTATTTCATATATAGAATGAACGGAAATTGGAAATAAATATGTATTTAGCCTGAAATACTTACTTCTAGAAACGAACCACCAAGATTATCAAAAAATACTCCACTTGCTAATCCTTTAATTCCTCGAATGATCGAAGTTTCGTGAGCTTAAAAAATATCATTAACAAAATATCTATAAAAAACAAAAAACTTTTAAAATTACTTAGATAATACTCTTCGCAAGACGTTCCATTGCAGAAAATATCATGTAAAGGACCATTGATTACTTTCGAACAATTATTGATATTAATATCCTTTAGTAGTCGATTGCCTAAGACGCACATACTACAATAGATTAGAATTAAATTAGAACCGATGGTGAGTTTAGTTAGAATTTTTGTAAAATTTACAATAATTTATCATTTCCATTGAAATTGTGAAATATTCCAACATAGACGGCAATAATTGAAGATATGACACAGGCCAATGCAACAGCTGCGAATTTATTAACAAATTTCACTCCAATAAAAACGATGGTACCTAATAAAAGATTTATCGGTCCCCCATAACAAATGGCAATAATTTATTAATTCATTGTAATTACCCATAACTACTAAAAGTCCCGTTCCAAAAACACGAAAATTATTGTACATTGCACTTTCCGCATCCTCTTTATCGTCAAATACGGATAACCATGGCGCCATATATGTCTACATCAGAAATAAACAAAAAAAAAAAATTAAATAAAATACCAATCAATTTTCCATTTAATATTAAAATAAATCTCTTTTGGTTTTTGTTTTTTATTATCAATAAAACATACAAGGACAATTTCCACAGCTCCTACAATGTACATAGCCGCTGCTAATGTAGTTCCTGTGTAGAACAATAATCCTACGGCACCACCAAACTCTGGGCCTAATGACCTGTAACAAATATGGCCAATTAATATAAGCCATTTCCTTGTAGTATAAATAAAATAAATCACCCTCAAAATGGTATTGAATTGATATACACACTTGTACATACTCGCAAACACACACACACACACACACAAACACATAAATAAATACACTCAACGATTGGGCTACAAATAATAATCCAAGTAAATAGAATGAAATCTCTTTGAAAGCGTCTCATCATCAAGGAGGATTTAATAATGTCACTTTAAAAATGGTATAATACATTGAATGGATATGTCTTTGAGTGTTGATTGAAGTGACATTAAATAGAAAATAAGGATCGACAGTGATATAGATAGAGAGAAGATACACAACACATACAGATATGTATAAACTTCTTAAACAATTCAGATACCGACTAGATACTAAATTACAAATATTATTACCACAAGGAGAAATATTTCAATTTACCTATGAAGAGAATTTCCCGCGGGAGAATAACATAATTACTGTAGAGTTTAATAAAGCTTTAAAGCTGTCTTGGGATTCTTCAAAGTGATGGGTTCTTCTTTGATATAATGGGTATAGTAATTATATTTATATACACATATATAACTATATAGGTAATCAATTACAACAAATATATCAATTATCAAAAGGATTACTAACTAGAGGCTGTTTTAAGTAATTTTTATACTTAAATGGAGCACTAATTTTGTGCTTTTAGACAATAAATTATATTCGCAGAAGTGTCAATTCAATATACAGGATGACTATGGCTGATTTTAGTCTTCTTTGTTCTAATAATAATAAAAATAGTAGGTATAGGTAATGAGTCTTCATTTTCGCCATTTTCTATTTGGTTTTTGCATGTTCTTTATATTCCTTGATTTTGGTTTATTTTCCTATTCAAAGAAAATACAGGTAGGTCTTCTTTTGGATTTCTCTGTGCCTACAGCTGTTGTGAAAACTAATTTTTCACAAATTGTCGGCTTGCTTAAAATCCTTAATATATCTTAAGACAATACACAATCTATGAACATCTAATGGGAGAAAATTTCAAAAGTATTCAAATTTTTCTTCTATCTAGTAAATTCTTAATAAGAAGAGAGATAGATTAAAATTAATAAGTAGAAAATGCAGGATGGAAATATGGATTGGATCCAATTAAAATGTTCTAATAATAATTTCTGTTGGAAGCGTCTATCGATTGTTTAAGTATTTTATTCGATATGTGATTAGAAATTAAACACAAATATAAATATTTTGTACTAGATGGGACATTTTGATGAAGAAGTAGATACTTCGGCAGCACTGCTCTGTCACGTTGACCGTTGTTAGTTGCTTATAGGAATAATTCATTTTTTGCTTATTCTCAATTTGAAATAAGATTCAAGACCAAGACCAAGACAAAAAAAAAAAAAATACTAAAAATATATCATGAAAATGACCAAATTTATTGATCTCCAGTTAGCCTTTGCCATAGTGGTAATAATCCAAACATGTTTGGTGATAATGACGATGTATTTTTATCTGGACTAACATAAAAGTTCATCTAAATCAAAGTGAAACTTTCGAAGAACATAAATCTTGCTAGAAAAGTTTTACGATTATACGATAACTGTGAATAAGTGGCAGAAAAAAAAAAAAAAAAAAAAAAAAAAAAAAATGCAAAAAAATTAAAACACAAAAAATCTAAGAAAAAGAGTCGTAAAAATTTTCACAA
>JANSTT010024912.1:0-20496 GCA_026745375.1 Platyura marginata | reverse complement strand
TCAAACAAAACAAAAGTAAAAATTTCGAAGAACAAAAATCTGGCAAAAAAAATTTAAAAATAAAAAGAAAACTGTGAAAAAGGGGCAGAAAAAAAAAAAAAAAAAAAAACAAAAAAATTGCAATAAATTTAAATCGCAAAATATCTAGGCAATTGTGTCGTAAAATTTTTCTCAATTTATAACAATTTCGTAGAGAGTATCGCATGTCGAACAAAAATAACAAATCCCAAATAAAAAAAAAAAAAAAAAAAAAAAAGAAAAAAAAGGAACACAAAACAGGGCATCGCTTTCAATAGAAGTGTCAATTTATTATTAATATACATATTACCAAAGCCAGGAGGCTCTCTATAGCAATTTATCGGCTTTAAAATATATTTAAATTTTCAGGCATTGGTAATAAATTCCCACTTTTTTATATAGATTCATAATTGAATTTGAATTTCCTCCGCTATTATTAGCTAATCATTTTAAAAGAGTTTTTCTGTAGCCCTAATTTTAATTTTGTCAATTGATAATTAGATATTTTTTGGTTAATTGATTTATCATAAAATTTTCATTTAATCAATTAGCATATAACTTACTTTGTGCTCTCACTGTTCATATTTTGTTATCATTTGCTGGGTGGAAATATGGAAAATTGTATTCCTTCCAGTAAATTGATTTAACGGATATTACCTTTAAACTCATACCTACCATTACATAAACATTATATACATACTTTTATATACCGCATGTAGTAGGGGTATATAATTTAAATAGGCTACCATAAATATTTTTTTATATATATATATATACATCATATACCTATGTACATACATTATACTTATATAAAAAAAAAAGAAGAAGAAAATATAAAAATTACCGCGATATCATAAAGTAACTTCCACCCGCCGGCACCACCCCATTAGTAGCAATAGCAGACATCGAGATTGCCGTCAGCATTGTCTGTAAAGGAAAAAAAAAATAATCTTAAGATAAAAATGAACGAAAAGTCTTTTTATATATAAGGATGATTATCAACACACACACACACACACATACACACACAAAAAGATACCATCGACATCAACATTAGAGGGATGCGGATAAATCAATTTCAGAACATCTTTTTTGGGTGTTAACAAACAAATATTAAAATTAAAAAGTCTTCGAAATGCCTATACACAAAGAGATTTTGTTGTTTAATCTGCTTGAGAACGTCAATTGAAGTATCTAAGAACCTATAAGACGACTTTGTATTAGAATCTGTTAGTTTATCGGCTGATTTAACACATATTGCAAAGAGGTGATTAGGAATTGAAGCGAAAGTGATTGGATTTATTTTTATATTTTATATATTGAGAAGTTAAGGTATTTAGAATTCGAACCCTTCATTAATTATATTGAAAGTTAAAGTACAAAGAAGTTTGGACGTCTCCACTTCAAATTGCGAATTATTGAAGGATTTAAGGTCAAAACAAAAAAAAAAAAAAACTTTCACTCCAATCGTAATTAGCACAAATTAAATAAAATGCCAACAACCAACATTTCCACATGTTAAAATGCCCAACATATTATGAATACGGTCCTGTCATGTAAATTTACCAACAACAAACCATCCCTACATTATGTAGAAGGTTACTTATTATTATCTATGTATGTATGTGTAAATGTGTACCTATATATATATTGTTTTTTCTGTAAAATTCATTTCCCGAATCATTTTTCTTTGCCATTAGAATTTTTCTTTTATTTCAGTTTTTATTACGTTTTTTTTTTCTTTTCTTTTATTTACTGAGATTTGTCGGGATTTCAACATCATGTTGGTACTGTGATTGTTGGGATTTTCGCTGTCTAGAATTTAAGCGTGAACTAATACTGTTAAAAAAAAAACCTGGTAAAGAAAAAAAAAAAAGGCTGATTGTAAAGGTATCTTTATATATTAAATCTCGTGGAAAAACTCGTTGAAATCTCTATTTAAGCGATTTATATGTAGAAAATTCAATGAAATTTAATGAAAATAGATACTTGTGGGAAATTTTTTGGCTATATATTGATAAATATTATATTTTGAAGTTTTAGTGATCAAAAATTGGCCAGGTACATTATAATTTAATTATATTCTACAATTTCGGAAAAACAACCGTCCACTTACAGTTTAAAGTGTAATTCGAGCCCCGCAATTGATCGTACAAATGTAATTCAAATTGAAGGATATTTATTTTTAGATAAGAATTCCAATTAAGAACTGTAGTCTAGAGACTTATCTACCAACATGACTATGATTTTCTTTTGCTGGAAAATATTTTTCCAATATCTAAGTATTTTATTTCCATAAATAAAATTATTAAGTGTTTTCTAATAGTTCTATAGTATAAGCAATAGCAAAAAGAACGTCTAAGTGCGACTTATTGGTTGCTCCAACCTTAATCACAATAATACTTAGGTTTTGTATACACATTTGGCTTTTATTAGAGATATTATAGGAAAATACCCCGTAATTACCCTTATACATTTATAATAAGTTTTACGAATAACAAAGAGAAAACCTTAAAAAGTATTGTAGGGTGTTCGAGATTATAATGGCTATGCCATTAAACCCATTATCATTATTTATCATCTTGACTTTCTCTACCAACTGTGCAACCCGAAAAAAGATGACCATCGTATCAGAGAATACTGTATTATTCATATATACATATATATATATCTATATGTATACACCAAGACCTCGATTTGCATTGTTAATTGCTTCCACAGAAAGGTGACACAAATCGAAATAATCTATAACACATAGTATTTCTAGAGGACTTCTTTCAATGGGTTCGGTTCTACTAAAATCCTCACATAAAAGATGTGAGTGTATAATATTCGGCTAAAATCAGTGCTGTTAGGAGGATATCTTTTATTATCTAAATTTTAAATATTTCTCCATGTGCCTATACATTTTAGGATATTTTGGCGTGGGGAGACGCTATTTCTTAATAAAACATTATTACAATCTTTTTTATACTATAAACCGCGATTTTATCCAAAAAAAAAATTGAAAAAATTCTCGACTCATAAACGACACAAATCGAGGTCTTAGTGTATATATATTTCACAGCTATTTATATTACTTACCACACAACAACAACATAAAACAATTAAAAATCCATAGATGGCACCAGCTGTACCCACCACCCATGTCAAACGAATGAACAAAATAACACCAAAAATATTCTGAATACACGGTAAGTATACACCAATGAGGGTGCCTGAAAATGGAAAATACAATTTATTAGTACTGATGAACAGAAATTCAAATAATAATTATAGTGATATAGTTAGTGATTGGTGATTGGTATAGCCTACCCATTCGGGCTGCAGGCGCTGGTGGTTTAGCATCAGGATCTGTTGCAGCTGGAATTGTGTTTGAATAATTGACCAATGAGGATATAAATGTGGATACTTTCGGTCGGGTATCGATTTCGTCCTATTTAAAAAAAATTAAAATTTATTAATAAAAAAAAAAAAAACATCAAACATAATTATACCACACCTCCCACTATCTACTAATATGTTAATTATTTGTTTGTATATATATTTATTGTATGCTAATATTCTGATACATTTATTTGCATACATTATCGACATACATACCTACACCTAGATGTAATAAAAAAATTATTTTGTGCAGGTCAAAAAGCTATTGGGGAGCCATTAATATTCTCTTTCGATATTATGGGGTTGGATTATACATAAATTAAATAATATGCAAAATATGTATGTAGGTAGGTAGGTAGTTATGTAGGTACATATAGATACTAATGTATGGATATGATGGGGAAAATGGAAATTGTTTGAATGAGTTTACCCTATAGCTAAATATTGTAAAGCAAACCTTTTTGAAAAGCATAACGTACCTATACCACAAGTAAAGCTTGTACATAATTATTTCGATATGCTAATTAATTTAGGTTTACCTATTAGTTTAATGAGAGTAATTTTTTTGGGAATAAAAATTGTACATTATGGAGGCATAGGTAACGCACAGATTTACCTCAATTAAAATAAATATTTTCCCATTTAAATTGATTAGTTCTAATATATTGCTGAATTGGAAAATTATGTCATGGGAACCAGGGTTTAATTAATATTTTATTTAGGACCAGACATTTTGATATAAATAAATGTACTAAAGCTCTGACTATATTAATTTGTGAATAATTGATCCCACTTCACTGATAAAAAGCTAATTTTGAGCATATTTAAACTTTCATCTCATCGATCTGTTTGAATTTTGGTATATATTTTGGAATTTATTTTTTTTAAATTTTTTTCACTATATTTTGCATATGGGAGATTACCAAAGCGTTTTTGATAGCTATACGGTAAAAAAAATAAATTCCAAAAAACCATTTCGATAGAACATCAAAACAATGTTGTATACCAAATTTTAGTCAAATCGGTGAGTTGAAATGTTGAAATCTGCTGAGTTGTATAAATTTTGATTTTGTATTTAAAAAGATAAAGAAAATATCCCAATGTTAAGAAAAATGCTCTAATTTCTACACAGTTACATTCTTCGATGAACATTTCTTGAACTTTTTTAGCATTACAGAGATGTGATTTTGAAACTTTGCATTTTTTATATAATTTTAAATTTCAAGCATTTTTTGCCAAATAAAATTTATAGAAAAAATTAACCCTTTAAGGCCCATACATTTTGAACATGAAAGAGTTAACAGATAATTTCCAAAAAACTGCTCCAATTTCTCAAAATTGTAATTGTAAGTCCATTCGAAAATTTATCATTTTTAGAAAACGTTAACCCTTTAAGGTATCGTTTGGGCCTATACATTGTTAACTTTAAAAAATATTCCAATTCACTAAAAACATAAAGAATGTCGTCCTGAACAAATATAGACGAATTTTGCTATTTTGTCTGTTAACCCTTTCATGTTCGAAATGTGTGGACCTTAAAGGGTTAACTTTTTCTAAAAAAATTACTTGGCAAAAAGTGCTGCAAATTTAAAATAATTTAAAAATAAAAAGTTTTGAAGGATATATGACGAGAAGAAACTGAAGGATTATCAAGAATTAAGTCACAAACGTAAAATACAAAATTTAGAAATACAAAAAAAAGAGATTATTGGAAATAACTATAAAGTTACGTTGTTACCTTTAACTATTTACAAAAGTTCATAATAAGTGGATCTATGTCGATCTACCGATTTGTTTCAGATGAAACTTTTTGTTCAGCAATAACTTCTCGTTGAAAAACTTAAATCCACATAATAGAAATCTTCCGTTTTCACAACGAATACAACATTGCTAACATATTCCCAAATAGTTTTTTTGGCCCTAATATGTACGAGAATGATGAAGAATAAAATAGAAAACCAATAAATACTAATCCCAATAGAAAAGGCACTAAATTAAAAGGACAATTTCAGTAGCTATGTATCCTCCTCTGTATATATATAGCCGGTAAGTTATAGAGAATGTCGATATAGCTATAGACAAACAAAATCAAACAAGAATTTTGTTGTAAACTTCAAAGATAAAAATAAAAAAAAAAAAAAACAGAACGGGGCAACAAAGGATATTAGATTGAAAACTCATCAGAAAGTTAGCAATGTGATAATGTTAAAAGTTATTTATTTTTAATTTAAGTTAAATTATTTGATGTACATTCTACAAAGAGTATTTATTATCTTACATATTTATATATGCGAAATTTCAATTTATGCTAACAAAGATTCAAGAAAGAGAGCAAAATTAAGGAAATTGTAACTTTTAAGTATTTATTAGTTAAGTAAAAATAGATAAACTTTTTAAATGAAATTAATAAAAGTATTTTTAAATATTTTATTTTTACTTTTACATTTTTATGTACATTTTATGTTATGTACGATGTACCTATGTATATATAGACTACTTATATAATTCAATAATCAGAACAATACGAAAATCATGTAAATTTTCAATTTCGGTTTTCAATCCGTAAATGCAATAATCCTGATAATATAGGCAAAAATCAATCATTTTTGAATAAATTGATGTATTCGATTAGGGTTCCTATAGATTTTTTCCTTTAAATTCCCATTTCTCAATTGTCAATATCAATTATGGATAAATATTGTTTGGCATTTGAAAAACATGATCATGAGGAACACAATTCATATCAATATTTTTACCACCCAATTCTACATTAGTCGGGCGCTGGTTTCTATTCTAATTTTGTAGATGATGCTCTCAATTTAAGACAATTTTGTATATATGGCAATTTGGCGTATACTTGAGTGATAGACAGCAGGAGAAGAAAAAAAAGAATTCCACTTGAAGATAAATTGAGATATTCGTGGATAAATATGGAAAGCCTGTGAAATTTGTATAAAACAAAAACCATAAAACAAAGTTGAACTTTTCATATAGATTTTTCCAAGGGATTTGAACACTTAATTTAAAGCGGATTTTGTATGATGGGTTTATCATGAAAATCGTCTCATAGTGATTTTTTGAAAATTAATATTACAAAAAAGCACACGGTCAAAAATAAGTATTGTCTATTTTTAACTCAAGTAGCTCCAGTTTATTGCACAACGACCCCTCTCAAAACAACACAATCAACACAATTTTGATTGGTTCATTGTTATTTGTAGAAGAAGGCTATACGATCAATGGCCTATTAAAGCGACTTTTATAAAAATCATATTTTCTTCCATTCTTCCAATCTAATCATAGTAATTTGGTCATTACAATTGTTTATAAAATAATTTATTAACTACAAAAAAAAACTTACCGAGTAAAGGTAGAGATTAGGATCGTATTGGGCTGACTTGTCATTATTCGAAACAAAAGGCTGATCATCGGTAGCTTCTCCTGAAAATAAAAAAAATAAAACTTAATAAATCTTTTGTTGTTGGTTGGCTTGTAATTTACGTATTTTAGGAATATGTCAAGATAATTAATATTAATGAATTATGTACAATAGTTGTGCATACTTTAGTTACATTGTAAGTATCTTTAAGTTTTCTATATACCACATATGATACATGATAATTATAGTCATATATAAACTTCCATTTAAATCAAATTAGGATATATATACCTATCAGCATCCTTACAATTACAATCTAATGTGTATGGTTACATATAAGAAGCATTGGGATGTCTCAAAGGAATAATATATCATACAAAAGCAATTAACCCATCTATGTTTCATGATTATCCTAATAATATGTTGAGCTGTTCAGCTGTATTAGATATCATGATCAAATATAGATTTTGAAAGTAAATATTACATAACCTCTAATCTCTAAGATGTATATAATGTACATATATGTAGGTATGTATGTATATGTTAGATGCGATGTTATCCAGTCATAAAGTAAAATATTAACTTAAAAGTTGAATATAGGACTTTTTGTTGTTGTTGTTGTTGTTGTTTTAATTCACATTACCAACACTTATCTCTACTTACAATAAATGCCTATTTTATATAAAATTACCATCCATCCAATTGCCATGCTACCAGATGTGGTACGTATTTCTTGTTAGATTATATCACATCAAAATATATACCCAGAAGTTAGGAGTTGTGTGTAAACAGTAGTAGTAGTAGCATGGCCGATCAATGATGGAGGTTTTAACCACCCATTCAATGGGGTGACAGTTTTTCAATTTTATTTTTTCTATTAAACTATGGAAATATTTCTGTTGAACATTTGACAAACATTTATGTTCGCTGCGTTGGCAAATATGTTTAATATGATGTTTTACATTTATCTATTGCATGGATTTTTTTTTTTTTTTTATTCAAGGATTTTAATTAAATTTTTCAAAAAACCCCATCCCCCTTCACAAGTATAAACCGAAAAGAAGCTACTGATTTTACGAATTATTTTCGTTTTGTTTTTATCTGTAGAAAAAAAAAAGAAAAAATCAATTTTAATTTAAAAATATGTAATAAGAAAAAGGAAAATGATATGAATGATGAAAATATATAGAAGTGTTGAGATGGTAGGGGTTACAAAATCAGCTAAAATATGAAAAAAAGGAAATAATTTGAAAAAAAAAGAAAAGTTGATGAAGTAAAAAAGTGTTCTGATTTATAATAAAAAGAAAATAATCGAATATAAATAGGTTCTAACCTCTAACCTCACACACATACATATACATACTTACATCACGTTTATACGAGAAATCCTTTTCGGATATTTTAATAATGATTTTTTGATGTAATACCTCTAAATAATAATCTGGGAAATTGTTGAATCCTAATACGAAAACACATACCTTCATCCCTGGAATTTATAAATATAAAGCCATAGGATTTTTTTTTTCCTAACCAAACCTAACTAACCCATCATTTTTTTGCCTATTTTTTTTTTTTTTCATCTTCCGTTTAATAATCAATCAAAGCGAAATTCTCTAGCTTATTCCGGAACTGCTACGACAGCTTTATTTATATGCTACATACTTACATAGATTCATACAGAGATATATCTATATATAAGCATGTACTGCACACATACATGTAAAACGTATATAAGAGATATTATAATGATGATAGATAGATTTATGTAAATTGTAACGACGATCTTGAAATTGCTTTTTGATGAATGCTTAAGGGAAACCAAAGAAAATATTTCTTTTTTTGTATGCCTCATCCTATTCTTATATGTAATATGTGTGCTATAAGGTGGGAAATATTTCTCATGTATTTTTTTTGAAGAACTCAAATAAAAAATGTCTAATTCAAACCATAAATTTTTGATGATACTTAAGTTCACCATTAAAAAGCTTAAAATGCAGAGAGAGAGAAACGATCTAAAGATCTGTAAATCTATCGATCTGTTCTTCATTGAATGTGGCCATTTGTTGATCTTCTATCTGTCAATCTGTCCATTAACGTCCATTTGTTTATCTGTCATTCATTTTTATCCATTTGTATAGTTACCGCCGGCTATTGTTGTATTTTCTACAAAATTCTCGGTCTCAGTAAAACTTATACTCTTAGATACATTTTTGCTATACATACTTACATATAGATTACATAATAAAATTTGATTTACTGTGACATGTAATCGGTTTAGAAACGCTACATTTATATATTTCTATCTGGAGACATAAATTTCTATACTTACCCACTGTTCACAAATACAATAAAAAAAAAAAAAAAAAAATTTGATATTAACGAAATACTATACTAATGGAATAGGTAATGCTGAGGGATGGTGGAAAGGGAAAATATAGATATATTGATATAATACAATACATACATAGCAACTTCAGTGCCTAACAAGGAACAATTGATACGACTCCCTAACAAAATAACGTTCAATAGCATCGCGTGACCTCCACCTACAAGAGTTTTTCCAATAACAAAACATTGCCAATGAGTATCTCTACCCTTTTATTTCAATATGTATGTATGTATATATGTATGTAGATGTACAATACTACCGTACGAAGCTTTATGCAGACAAAGAAAATGCGGCTCCTTATTATTAAGGTCGATTGATTTACTGTAGTTTTGTGGTTGGTTCAATGTCGAAATACATTTGTAATGAGTGATCAATTTGTTACACAAAACAAACAGGAAATATTTATTACAACTTTTAATTGGTGGTTAAGGGTTAAAACCGCCGACTACATTGAGGTGGATATAGAGCGAGAATAGGCTGTGGAATTGAAAATATTTAATATAATACTAGGTGAAGATAATGGTAAATACCAATAACAAAAAAAACTTAAAACATTATTAAGGTCAGATAGTTCGTGTCCACTAAATATAGATAGGAAAGTAATTGATGTTCTTGAATAGTAAAAGGTTTCAGCTAGTTTTATTTAAAGGTTTGGGTCAAGGTATAAAATATTTCAAATTATATTTTTAAATAAAACCGAAAATATTGATGTTGAAAACTCTAAAGGTGAGTGAAATACCATCCAATTATAACAATTACGAGAGGTTGTCAATAATTATATTATAAAAGCGATATTTTCTAAAATATTAATGACAAGCAATTAGAATTTCAAGAAAAAAAAAATTCGATATACCTACCCACACAAATTGGATAAATTGGATAAATTGTAAGATTTACTCAATCAATTAACTTATCCCAAAAATCTTTTTATGCCGTAATTTTTTGGTAAATTCTCTCTCAAATGTCACATTGAACTATGACTTTTTTGCCCAGTAACCTTCACCAAAATTTTCCTAAATTTAACCTGTTGCGACATCCATAAAAAATGTGGTTTTAAGCTTTTAACCTTTTGACCGAATTTTCTATGTGAAATTTACGTTTTCAATAAAAATTCGATTTTCCCATTCATCAATCAAATGTCATTTTGTTCAATAAATTTTTATTTTTCAAATATTTAAAAAATTGTTGTCAATGGTCAAAGAGAGATCTTTTTCATTGTGCAGTAATTTAATTAATTATTTCTTTGAAAGCAATTCTGAACATATTCGTTTGATTTTACGTCCGAATCTACAGATGTACCAATTTTATTAAATTATTAACGGGCATAAAATGATCGATAGTAAACTCCAATATATAGTAGTGTAGTACTGGAGTAGATAAAACTTTTATTTATAAACAGATTTTTGTATACTGAAAATCATTGTGCTCTAACCATAAAAATTAAAAAAAATTGATCATTTCAACATTTTTTAAGTTTTTGAAAATCCTATATTTCCTGGACTATGTTTTCTATGTTTTCCGACAGAACTGAAATAATTTTACCACAAGGAAGGTGAACTGATCTGACAAGTCATCATAGAGACTCTATTCTTAAGCATTTTTCAAAATAAGCCAATAAATTTGGTAATTTTTTCCAAATTTATCCTTAAATTTAAGTTAGAAAATATACCATCTGTGCGATAGGGATTTTCATATATGAATGATAGAAATAATATATGAAAAACCATAATCAAAACCATAAACATAAAAATCTTTTTTAACAACTTGACTTTTACCCTTAAATATTTGCGAAATTTTGTTGGCTCGTGTCTCGATTATATTATGATAAATTGTTATTCAGTTTGCTTTTACGAAAATTGCAAAACAAAATTTACTCCAATAATAACGAAACGGAACTCCCATTTGGATAAAATTTATCAGACCCAAAACCCTAATATGTTTTATGTTACTTTTTCTTTTTTTTTTTTCTTTTTTTTTTAGCTGATCCAGGAACTTGCATAAGTTTTTCTATTGTGTCGGTAATGGCAGCGGGTATATAGCGGCAACACTGAGAATAATAAATTAAATCTGTTCAAAGAACTATTCTTGGTGTAGTGTAGAGGTAATATTTTATATAGTTAGGAGTAGGTTATTGCACATAAACATGAACCTAAATAAATACGCTATAAATTGTTGGCTCAAATTCAGGAATTTCAATATTTGCTATTTATTTATCGGGATAATCTTTGGAAGTGTACCCATAAATGCGAATTGAAAAATGTCTGCTCCAAATAATTTAAGTTAATAAGTCACCTACCGTAATTTTATTATTGGCACTTAATCTTCTAAATAACAAAATGAAACATTAAATTGAAATAAATGAGCGGACATGAAAAAAAAGAAGAAAGTATTTTCTTAAGAACTTTCTTTCTTTCTTTATTTATTTATTTTTTTTTTTTTTTTTGTGAATAGACATAAACATTTGACACCAATAATCATAACAAGGGAAAATTTGCTTTATTTCCAACTGAAGTATGTACAAACAAAGATGACTTTATTGTGTTTATATTTTCTTGGAGAGCATATCGTAGGGTTGCCGTTTATCTTATGTCTGTGTGGGTGCAGGTATAATTTAATTTTTGTCCAGTAATAATTTTGTTATGAATTTTTTTTATTATTTAATATAGAAATTCTTTAACAAAAATTTTTTTTTTTTATATTTTGTAATATTGAAATTTTAAGATGGGTGAATAAATTTGTTCCTTTCTAATAAGCTGCTATTATATCAATATCTTCCCGTAGAAATTCTTACAACTGTGGAAGTAAATATAAAGGTTGTTGAAGTTCTAAATGAGTTTTTTCCCTCTAAATTTTCATTTTTGACACTTGACAAGCATTTTGGCGCCGTTTTTTTTCCAATAAACTTACCAAGCATTTGACAGAAACTTGACTCGCTATTTGGAAAAATGATTTTTACTGATTATTTAATATGCGCGGACAAAGCTTTAGAAAAGCCGATAATACTTTATTCATTTTTAAATTTAGATCAGTACCTAGAATAAATATTTACTTAAAAAATAGACTTTTAAATACGAATTTTGAAAGGTTAAACTACTGACATTAATCAGAATCAAAAGCAAAATATTCAAATGATCTAAATTGATCTAAATTGTGTTATAACAAAATATTTCATTCCGCACATTTATTCTGTCCCAAAGTTTTCTCAAACATTCCTGGAACTGTTCTTTTGTAAGTTTTTTTCTGTCTGACCACAATCATATTTCGATTAGCATTCTATTAAGACTTTCGTAACCATTACTATTTTGATATTTGGCCGGGAATATACTGACTATGCTTGGTACAAGATTTATTTCCTAAAAACTGAAATATGAAAAAATTGTAACCGAAAAGTAATTTCAATAAATAATAAATATTAAAAAGACGTGCGTATAAAGAAATGAAATTATTTTGTATTCATGACAATAACAAAACAAAACCCTGTGTGTGTAAATCTATGTATACAAATAATAATATATTTATTTCGTATACTACAATAGGTGGAAGCAGAGTAGGAACCCTAGTATACAAACCTATAACGAACGTGATAATATTATAAAATGGATTACGTTTCCTTCCAAACATATTTTTGAAGAGATTTCCCGAGTAAAATCATTTGTCTTTTTGATATATAATTTTGCCATAATTTATGTGCTTTACTAACGGTAGATAATTTTTTTGGGGGTTGGCTATTTATTTGTTTAGCAAATTGATTGTTTGCGTTACATTTTAGGCGTAGCTTAAGAAATTTATCAGCTGAGTGGGTTAGGTTTACAAAGTGTTTATTATTATTTTTTTTTTTTTTTGAAAACTTTGAACAACAGAGAGTGTCTTCAAATAAAACATAAACTTTTTGGTATTTTAGGTGTATTTCAATTATTTCCAGCTAAATTTGTCATGCTTTATAGAAATTTAATATGCGAACTAATAAGTTGTGGAAACCTCCATCGAAAATTCAATTGAACGTATAGTATGTACCTACAAGGTAAAATTAAGTAATTGAAGAAAATCTATGTTCCGTTCCATTTCATGCTGAAATCTAAACTCAATAGAATGGAAAATTTTAAATATTCAAATTATCCAAATTTCATCAGTTACCAAATACCTAGATTTGCGTTTCATTTAGTTCGAAATCAAAATTTAAGCAAAATTGATTTTCTTCACCTTTATATGGCTAAATAATTGATTTTCTACCTCTACTAAAGCTTTTTTGTACAATGGTCGGTCCAACAAGTATGAGTCCTTAAAAATGTTTGTCCAGATCGAGACGCGAAATTGATGAAAACCTAACCGTAGTATTCGAGAGAGAGACTGAACCAATAATCCACCGCTATATATAGTACACAACATGCAACATTAACAGATAATTAATAATTATTAATAATGTTCTGCAAAGAAAAAGGGTTACCGCTATTAGGGAAAAAACATTTTGGCTCCATTAGGGGTAACAAAACATAAACTTTTATATCACAAAAAAAAAACAGATAAAATTTCCAAAAACCTCATCTCAATTTAATGAAAACGTTTTTGTTTTTTTTTTTTTTGTTTTTTATGCATAAGAACCACAAAATGTATGGGTAATATTACTAAAGATGAACAAGTAAAACAGAATATATTTAATAATTTATGAGAATATGCTTTTACCTTTATTTTAACAACCCCTCATTCAATATTGCTATACTAACTTTTGTATTTAAATCATTTCTCTTTTTTCTTCTTTCTTTTTTGTATTAACTCTTAAACATTTTTGAAACGACTAATACTTTATAATATAATAAAAAAAAAAAAAAACTCCATTCTCTATTTAGGTAGGTATACATTGTCCTTAATACCTTTATAATATTCTCTAGAAGAAGAAATAAAAATTAATCTTCTTAACATTTTCCATAAGAAGCAAATACTTAATAATGATATGGCACACAATAAGAATGGTATACCATTTTACAAGAAAGACTATACTAACAGGTATAGAACATTATAGCTGTAGACTTTCGTTTCGTATGTCTGTTGGAAGTCATAAATTTGTACAACTTTTATAAAATTTTAATTTATAAACTTCTTTAACATTATTTGAAATATGATTTTATATTCTATGGAAAAAGAAGTCAAAAAAAAAAAAAATTATCTGGAAGATTTACCGAAGAAGAGATATAAAACTAAAACTTAGAATAAAAACGGCAGTTTTAAAATTATAATTAGTGACTATTATTCAAAAGATCTTTAATTAAACTTTCAATTATATAGTAACTCTATGAAAGTGTTAGTGATGCATATTATTTGGCAGTCTAACATTGATTAATAGCGATATAAGTAGCATAGCGATATTTTGGCTAATTACCGCCATGCATAAAAGTAGTGTCGTATCAAAAAACAAATTTTTATTATTTGATTTAATGAAAGTATAAAAGCTTTAAGCATCTTTATTTAATCTTCAAATAGTAAATAACCTAATTTAATGTATAATATCAAATTCTATCAAATAGCTATCAAATTGAAATCGTGCATAATGAAATTCTATCCATCATTCTTATAATAGAAATATTGTGAGAAATGAACTCAAGATGACATAGCATAAAATAGAACAATACATATAAATAGAGTAGAATAGTAATCTATAAGAATCATTTAATACTGACCCCAAAGCAATTTAACTAATTCGATAAAGTAGACGTAAAGTTTCGTTTCGATCCACTTACATAACTTAAAGGAAAAATCATTAAGGTCAATCCTCAATTTATTTTGTTTCAACAATAAACAATAAATCTTATCTCACTTCTTTTTTGTTGTTGGTGTGTTTGAACGTGCCAACAAACATAGCACATAATAGATTTGTGGTGTTTTATTGGGAATTGGGTACAAAATCCCCTATTTTTTAACATCTTAAATTTTATTTATGAGATTCGGAAAAATATTTACCTACTAAAAATCTTTAATAATAACTGTCTTCGCTTAAAATTGGATTCAGTCTCTCAAAAATCAAAAATTAAAAAAAATAAGAGGAAAAAAAAATTAAATAATTAGTTTAGTGTATTTTTTTTTTATTTCCTTTTTTTTTAATAAAAATATTCAAAAATAAGTTGATTTTTACAATTTTTGTTTACACTCCCAATGCCCTTTCATGTTTAAAATTGTTTTTCTCCATGAATAACTTTTCCGAAAAATATCGATTTTCAAATTCCAAATAATAAGGATAAGAAAAAAGTTTTTACCTTATGGTATATTGAAGGAAAATTGAAATTTTTTTTAAAAGCAAACAGTCATGTTATAGTCAGAAATTTCAATCAATAATATTCCTACATACCTACTATATTATTATAGATAGAAATTAATTTGATTATGCCACATTATACGATAAAAGTATTTTTGACATCATCCTTACCAAATATACTCGAACGTCAAATCTTTCCTTATATACTAAATCTCTCGTTTACTTATGTTGATTTCCAGCATTCTATGTGGTTCCAGTTAACTATCTGTTTATGATTGAGTTAATTGCAGGTACATGACATCATTTTCTATTGTATATTTTGCAAGTCCTTAGGAAACATATACATATAACTATGTATACCCAACTCTAATACAGCCAACAAGGCGAAACAACAACCTGATAAACGACCTCTACGTAATACATACATAAGTATCCATTATCCCTATATGTTTATGTTTAATTTTGAATTACAAATATAGTAATGTACAAAATAAGGGTAGGTATATAAGTACATCTTAATAAATATGTCACAGAAAATAAGGTGGCAAATTTAGTGAGAATTTTCTTCGAGTTGAAAGTCTTGTTCTCCTACATATACAATACATACACCATAATTAGGGAACTGTCAACAATATCAGAATATTTTGCATGGCAATTTTCTTTCTATAATTTATGGACGTAAAAACGTCTTCCGCGAATAATCCTAATAAGTTAGAAAGATTATATGAATAAAACATACATTCTTCAGATTTTCTTTATTTTTTTTAATGGCACGATTTTGTTAGGCGTTCTGCCATATAAACCATCTCCTGTACGTATGCTATATTTAAGATTTCTCATAAATTTGGATTATACTTGTAAGAAGAAAGGAATGTTTGTGAATAAAAATGGCACAGAAAAATATCATTAAGCTTGGTATTGTAGGTACTCTCATTCCGATTAAACTTACATACAATGCGGACCCCTTTGGCAAAATATAAATTCTATAGCAGTGAATATCTGGATAAATTGTGACATTAAATATGGGTTGGTATATTTTAAGTTTACTTATAAGGGTAGGTATATGGATTTTGTTAAAGAGTGGCTTTTGTCTTTATTAATGAGGTTATGCGATTTTTATTCATAGGCCGAAATTATACTAGTTGTATAGCTTTTAAATTGGTTTTTAAAAGAGAATAGAACTTAGTATAGGAGATGATAGATACTAATGGATAATAATGGTTATGGTTTGAAGGATAGTAGGATAGATAAATAGTAAATGTATATGAACATAGAATTCACGGAAATCACAAATTGATATTGAGAACGTTAAGATTATTTAAAATAACTAATTAAATTAGGTTTTTTTTACGTTTTAGCTCTCGACCTTTTCGAATTTACTATATTTCTGCCATTTTCTTCTTCAGAAAATCTCTGATGTCAAAGATTAAATTTATGAAATTCAGAAAAAAAAATTTCATATTCCTTCGATCTTCAATAAAAATTCTTAAAAAAATGCATATCTCCTAAACTATGGGACCATTGTTCGGAATACAAGTAGGTACTTCATATGTCTATCCGAAAAGCAAATATTTAGCCGACCGTCCATTAATATGATGAGACATTTCCATAGAAAATAGATTTAAAAACATCGCATTTAGTATTTATTTGGAGTTTAAAATTTAAGCCGTTTTGAAATGTTTACAAATTAAATTTATGAAATTCGGAAAAAAAAATGTTCAGATTTTTTCAATTTTTCCTTAAATATTCCTTATCATGTTTAAAGCGCAAAAATATCCGAGCAGCTGGCTATAACTATCTCTAACTAATTAACAATTAAGAATATTTCACGACACATTTGGTGCTTGTCTTATATATCTAG
Organism: Platyura marginata; assembly: GCA_026745375.1. Lineage (NCBI taxonomy): Eukaryota > Metazoa > Arthropoda > Insecta > Diptera > Keroplatidae > Platyura > Platyura marginata. Next base: position 3,218 of record JANSTT010024912.1, on the reverse strand, counting down.
CTAGAGCTAGACTTTATTTAAATTCAAGTAACATTTTCATACATCCTAATAGCCTCTGAGCTAAGGATTAATTAAATTTTAAATAAATTATATATAATAGGAGTAACTACTTATTACTTAAGAATGAATTTACCCAGATCCTCCATAACTATGTTACTTCCACTTTGTCTTTTTCTATTGTATTTTAGTTCCATTAAAGGTACATTAAATTGCACGAATGTATAAATGTAAAAATGTTTAGCAGCAAAAACTTTGCAGACAATTTTAAGTGTTATCTGTGTTTGATACTCAAACTTCTACCGAAAAAATTTATGTGAAATACTTGAAAATGTTCTATCTACATTTTGATTATCATTGTACCGTCGTGCACATAACAATTGAGAAATTGTGAAATTCTAACAATAACCCCCGCGTCTAGGCAAAAAGTTAAATCAACAATATCTCAATATACAAATGTTCAGATGTAGAGTAGAGTAGGGGAAAGTGGTACAACAAATATAAATTCCAAAAATGTTATGACTTTCGCAAAATAATTATTTTTCCTTTCAATTGGTGTAATGTAACGCGCTGCTTTTATAGGAAAGTTTCCCGAATAAATTTCTCATAAATATTTATGGGAATAAATGGTGGAGCTTTCTGTCTGTTACTGTTACTGTGGATTTTGCTATGACAGGGATTTAAGCAGAACGATCAAGAAACGCCATAATCTTATTGCCTAATCTCTAACATTGAGATTTTAATTACAGTTATTAATTATTTATATTGTTTGATGAATTTTACGTGCGGCATATTATGTATAGTTACACTACAGCCAGAGTGTCTTTTGATACTTTAATAAATCAAACTCGACTATAAATGTTCGGTTGATTCTACACTTTATATGCCGTACATCATATATGGGATGGGGTGGGGGCGACATATTCTAATTTTCTAATTAATCACAAACTTAATTGTACGCAATGTAATATATTGTTTTCATATAGAAACCAGGCTGGCATTTTAATTTTTTTTTTTTTTTTGGTTTTGTGGGATTTAAATTTTTGCAGCCATTTTGATAAAAGCTTTTTCCTCACGGCACAGAAGTACTTACAAAAATGTTGTCACAAAAATTGGAAATCGCTACTTCATGTTGACGGCGGGGTATTAGTTTGTTTGATGAAACGAACCGAAAAACGGGCACAATATAAGGGTGAATTTGTATACCAAGTGTGGTTGGGCGAGGGAAGAGGGGGTGGTAGGTGAGTAAGTACCTATGTATCTATATATAAAAAGAAAGAAAGAAGATTGAATAGGAACTTTCACATGATGGAAGACATTTTGCGGTGTGATGGGATTTCTCACCCGCCTCCTGCCCAAACTGAACTGCTGGCAAATACTTGTGCTCTATATATATATAGTAAAATGTCAAAGTACCATGCTGAATAAATTTGAATTTTCAGATTATGCAAATTTTTCGCATATTTTGTTTAAAGAGATGACATTTCAGATATCGCTTTGATTTAGTTGTTCCGCCAATTTTATGAATTCATAATTTTGCTTGTTAATAATTATTTATATATTCAAATTTTGATTTAAATTAAAAGCGACATCGACAGATTTTGTTATTCAGGAGGAAAATTATGTTTTTATACTCAGAGAAGAAAAAAAAAAAAATATTGAAAATAGAATAAGTCATGGGAAAAATATATGAATTTATTTACACAACATTATTTGTATACCATTGAGGTTTGGAAACATATCTTAATTTTTAGTTCGGTGAGCTGGTGGTGGATCTTGAAGTTATCGTAATCGTATTTTGTGCAAATTGATTCGGGAAAAATGAGTGGAAATGAAATTGTTCAATAATTAAGCGTTTTTTTGTGTTTTATTCTAATTTTACTCCAAATTTTAGTATTCATTTAATATGTAAGTATATGTAAATACTTACATCACATCAAAATACCAGAAGTTGGAAGACAAATTCCAAATTACTTTATAAAAAAAATGTCAAGTGGCAACTGGCAGTAAAATTCTCAATGAACATGAGATTCACCATTCAAACAACGAAAAATGAGACGAGGAATTTTCTTTTTTGATCGTTTTTGTATTTAATACGAGATAAATTTCAACTGCTCTAACGATAATTGACTATTTAAAAAAAATGCTACCTAAAAATCCAAAAAATCTACTTCCCTTCATAAAAAAACATAAAAAATCAGACAACAAAAATGTTCTTATTTTCGAACAATTACTTTTTCTTGCTACTTTTTACTTTTGGAGTAAATAACCTGTGGGGTTACTTTGTCGCCCAATATTTTGATTGTACTTTTCTTTTTTTTAAAATAACAAAAATGTTAATACTTTAACCCTTCGTAATTTATCAAGAATTATTACCACAGAGCAATATCAGTTTCATGGTAAGATCGAACAAAAAAAAAAAATAAAAAAACTCTTGAAATTGGTTTCTGGATGGGTAAAATAAACCTTCGTAAATAATTTCCTTCAAATTAAGGATGACCTTTTACGAGAGAAAAAAAAGAGTGCTTTATAGACAATTTACTCAAACATATATAGCAGCATGGCGGTGTATACCCATCTGACATATTGAAGAAAAAAAGAAAACCTTTTATGGATAAATTCTGAAAAATTCAATTTCCTTAAAATGTTGATTTTAATTTTTGTACTTATTCAGCAAATAAATTTAGAATTTGTCAATTCAATGTCAAGAATTCCAAATATATCTAAATATAGAGGAGACCAAGACGTTTCTTATTGTTGTTGTCAATTTAGATTAAAGTTACTATAAATTCGGTATATATGTACACTGTACAGTACAGTGTACACATAATAAGGGATTTCCTGTAAATCTAATACATAAATATGTCATTCTATTTGTGTGCAACCAAATATTTTATATATTATACTTTAACATAGATTTATGTATACGTTTGGTACATTTTACATAGAGACACCCCAGGTATGCATAGTGGATACAAACATATGGCTCTGTACATGATTCTGGAAAATCCTTTCAGTTTACTTTTTACTGGGAAGAAAAAAAAAACATCTCAATCGCATTCTTATATTATTTTCTGTGTACACAAAAGATTTTTCCACAAAAAGAGAGAAAAACGAAAAATCCAAATATTCCGGGTTGGTATCGTATTAGAAACCAATGGCATTTCTGAATGGAGACAGCGGATGAATTTATTTCACAACGTATGTATTTTGTATATATA
>JANSTT010024901.1:0-36952 GCA_026745375.1 Platyura marginata | reverse complement strand
ATTTTCATTTTTATTAAAATTTTATTATGCTCCCAATACTTACATAAATTTGTAAGTTTTTTGTGCGGTCGATCGCGTTTTTCTTTTGCAACAGTAGTTATTTTCCGGCGTCGGAAAATTCAGTGATATCCGGTGTGTTTTTTTTTTCATTTTGTCTTTTTTATTTTATAATGATAAGTGGAAAATGATTCTCTAAAAAAAAATTATTTTATGTGCGTGAATACAGAGTTCAGAGACTATCAAAAATATAATTAGTGTCGATTTTATTTAAAGTAATGACGTTAGATTATGTATGTATACTTTTTGAGTGAAATTTGATATTATAATTTTCTTTTGTTTGATGATTTTGATTTTTTGAAATTTGTTTTTTAATTTAATGGTGTACAGTTAATACTGACAGACGTTTATATAGTAAAATGTCTAAATTCTTTTTCTTTGATTATGATAGCGGATGTTATGACAACTATGTCATCGGAAGATTAATGCAGCTGTGATTATTCACTTTTTAGCAGTTGCTTTGAAGCATCTACTTAAGTGTTCAATCGATTTTCCTTTTAGTATATTAGAAAGCGGAAAAGTTGATCTTTTAGTTTACCGTTTTATAATCCAGCTAGTTCAGTATATGTACAATCTATTATAGATTGTGTTTTTATGTATAAAAAAGATATATTTTGGTTTTAAATATAAACATTTAAATAGAATTTTCTGTTGTAGAAGGAAAGAGATAGCGATAGAGATACTTAAAAGATTTATTTTATGTCGACTCTTTTCAGAATACGCGACCAATTTTCAGAACAATGAATCTAATCAACAAACAAATAAATCACATTAAAAACCTTAAGATGTGGGGCATTTTCTAAAAAAAATATTAACTATTGGCTTAATGTTTATGTTGAAAAACCCGTTCAAATGTTTTTAATTTTCACACAAATCACCAAATTACAACAATAGCGATACGTAAATTTAGAGAGGAAGAAGGGGCTCCAACATATTTGTACTATTCTGTACGATAACATTACAAAGATTATGCATCAACCTCTCAACAATAATACTGTTTGGTGATCATCGCTAGCAACTAATCCATTACGTATTGGTTTTATTTAAATTCTCATGCATTATTACTGACTGGTCTTAAGTTTAGTCCCCTCATTGGCAACTTGTTTTATGTTCGGAAGCTCACTAGATCTAAACGATCCAATAGTTTCAAAGTGTTATCTCCTTGAATATAGCACTTTTAATTATTATCCGACACTTTCTTCCAACGTTACTTGTTCGCCTTATGGAAATACTTGTGATAAATGTCACAGACCGGAATGTCTTCAACATAATGTTCATATACACATATTAAAACAAGCAATTCTTACTTAATCCAAAAGAAGCGTGAAACACATATAAATAAACCTATAATAACCTTTATAATGGCAGCATGTCAATCGTTGTATACTATAGCTTTTTCCGTAAATTAATTCGTCTTGACTATTTTTATACACTCCACTATACGGATTTCCACAGAGCTACAGAGAGGTACGAGAGGAACATATTGCAATTCTTGAATTGAGGTTAATTTGAATTCAGCAATTTTCAGCGGAAAAGCAGAACTTCAAAGTTATTTTTAGATTGATCTGCTATGTATCAAAAACGTAAAATTTTATGTATATATGTACATACCGATTACACCACTATTGGAAGATACAATTATTTTCGTAGCAATAAATAGTTTCCCAATTAACCTACGGTAATAAACATTTGAGTTTTCAATTAAATTTTCCATGTTTCTTAAGTTGCTTAATAGCAAAGGCGTTAACAGAGTTATACTTATGAAAAACGGTGAAAAATGAGAAATGTTGAATACTTATAAGCATTGTTTTGAATTAATGTAAATGTTTTTTTTAGATTACGTTAGTCGTTACAAATATATGTGCTTTATATGCCATAAATAGAATGAATAGAAAATGATCAGTTAAAGATCTAAACGCCACTGAACTGTCGTGATCAATTTGAAGTTTTCTATTGATTTTTCTATAGATTTTTATTTTAAAACAATTCATTTACGTTTTTCTTAATTTTCTTGGTCTCTCAAACATTTACGCCTAATTGTACTGCTTGAGCTGCTTACTTTTAGTGAGTCTCTACTATAACCTAATTCCTATCATATAATTACATAAGTAAAGAGAAAGCGTTTGATCTGAAAATCACTTTGGTGGCCATTAAGAACGAAATTTTCTCTCTAGTTAGGTTAGGTTGGGGGGGAGCTGTAGGGCTATTGACCCTTCACCACTGAGACCTAAAGATCTATTGTAGATGCCCATGCTGATATTTAAATGTCCTCTTTTAGCGAGGTGTTATAAAATAATTGTAGCCTCCTAGGTGGCGAAGCCTCTTATGGCCCAAGTTAGAACAGTCGCAGAGTATGTGTTCCGCTGTTTCGTCCTCTTCGAGTCAGGTGTTCTGCCGATTTTGTGGAGATGATATCTCAATTGGCAGTGACCTGTAGATAGTTCAGTGTAAATTCTGAAGCTGTTTTTATGAAGCCTAAGCAGCTTATCAGCTCTTTGTTATGAATGTGAATTTATGAATTTCTTCGCGTGTTGTTGAAAATACCTAAAATTTTATCTGAAAAATGGAGAAGAAAAGGGAAGTAATGGAGATGTTTAAAAAAAATTACTGTTACATATTGTTCTTCCTTTCAATTCTCCTTTTTGTCTAGGGTTTGGTCAAAATGATATCACACATGTTGCTATTTCGAATAATCGTTCTTAAAATTTGTTACTCAAAACAAAACATATGTACCTACATTATACATAATAGGATATCAGTTAATTCGACTGCATTCCATCTATCTACAAACTATCCGTTCCAGGTTAAACCTCACCAAATTATGCATGAAGAATTCTGTATTTTTTTTCAATACTATAGCTAACGCAAAGTTAAGAGAGTAGACGTATTTAAATCATGTATCGTAAACTTACTGTAAAACGTTAGAAATTTTTTTTAAAAAAAAGTATTTTACCCAACAGGATTTAACTCTATCTTAATAATATTTAAATTTGCGCACGAAAACAATTTCATTTTTAAATTAAACAATGACCTTTCTGTTTAGTTTCACAATAAAATTTATATTTGTTTTACATTTTTATTTAACTAACGGCTGTCTTGCCACTTGCCCGCACGCACATAAAGACTTGCCAAGATTTTTGAGCCGACCACATTCGCAACAATCACAAAGAGTGAATTTAGTCAGTTTACTGTATGTACATTGTACATCTATGAGACGGAAAGTGTAACTAATCTCAACTAATAAGTAATTAGTTAATATTTGACACTGAATGTATATAAAAAAGTAGAGAAAAGTGATTAATTTAATTATAGTGTCAATCCAATTACAGTGTGCCAACACAAATTGTCCTAAACATTTTGTAATGCGACTTGATTCTGTGGTTTCTTTCATTTTCATTCGTATATGGCTATATGGCTGAAACATTTTCGCCGTATTATTCTTATATTTGCAGTAGTTTATTTATGCAGAGCTTTAATACAAAAGCTCCTATCAATCGTTAAGCATCCAAGCATTAAAATCATTTCATCCGGCAATCGTGTTCATCTGCAAATATGGGTGAATGTGTATGTGTTGCATACTTATGTGTTAGTGTTTAATTATTTTGGTTGGAATAATGTTAATTTTCTGAATATGGATTAAGACTGATTAGATGAGTTTTTTGTTTGTTAATTTTAATAAAAAAAAAAAAATTTATTCCATAAGTGAGTAGAGTTAAAATAGAAAATTTAGATGAACGACTGTTAGGACAACAAGTTGCTGTCTAATTGTCTGTCAAGATGTCAACTTATCGAGGATATGTAAGTTTTATTCATTTAACTTATTCAAGATGTTTATAAGCCTTAATCTCATCTACCTGTTTTCGTTTTTGTACAAATTACAAAGAATCTCATTTTGAAAAGTAATGATTTAGATCGTTCCATAAATTCTTGGCCGATTTTTGGCGATGTCTGACAAAAACAAATTTTCCAAATATTATGTTAAACAAAAATAACTCTTTAAATTGTACTATTTTAAACAGGTCTTTTTTTTTGTTCCATCCATGCCAAGGGGAGTGTCTATCCTGCTATCCAAACTACATATTACTTTTACGATTAACTATTGAACAAAATATATATGTAGGTGTAGGTAGAAAATTTCTTTATAATAAGAGCTAAATTTAAAAAAAAAATTTTTTATAACCATCTTAAAATTTTTTGGATTTTGCTTGTTAACCATTTAACTAACTTTTTCAAATAATAATAAACAGCGAGAATATTTATAATGCTTATCTAGTCTTTTTGATTACAACGTTGCATTCAGAAACTATGTTTAGTGTCAAAAATAAAACTACAAAAAAGAAGCAACAATTTTGGAAGTCTCCTATAAAAAAATATTAAAGCAACGCCTACACTCTAAACCCTCTGGCATTTTATTTTTTATTTAAATTAATATTTAAAAAAATATCAATTTTTCATAAATAAAACAATTATTTTAGGTCCCATGGAAGTCAGCCTTGTCTACGTATCAAACAAAATCATCAGACAGTGGAAGTCGGGTAATTAATATTTTTACTTATACCATTACTTGTCAGAAATTAATTTTCATTAAAATATGAAAATAGAACGGGCGGAAAATTGCTTTCGTTATACCTATTTATTAGCGTAAAATTCTACATGCATACGCATACGCGTTTTGTTTTTATTTCCTGAACCGCATGCCAACATTGAATACGCGACCGTCTACTAATACGTATACGTGTAAATTCTCTTCTCTTTTATAAACATTAATGATAATTTTTTTATTTTATTTTTAGTACTCATCTCGAGATGATGTTTCCACTACAGATGTCAAGTCTCCACCGCGGTTTGGAGCCTTATCTTCACCTTCATCATATCGACCGTCATATTCTGGTGGAACGTATCACAGCTCAAGTATTAAGCGAGATACACCGGTATCAACCACATATTCGAGTAAATATGCATCAACAGTATCCCCAAAGGAGACTAAGGAAAAAGAACCTTCTACAGCTACCTATTCTAATAAATATAGTTCCACGGTAACGTCTAAAGAAAAAGAACCATCTACATCAACCTACACAAGTAAATATACGCCATCCGTATCGCCAAAAGAAACTAAAGAGAAGGAATCGGCTTCAACAGCTTATTCAAGCAAATATAGTTCAACTAAAGAGAAGGAACCGGCTTCAACAACATATTCAAGCAAATATAGTTCAACCGGTTCGGTAAAAGACAAAGAACACCCCATTTCATCATACCCTAGTAAATACAGTTCAACAACAAAAGACAACAAAGATAAGGAGTCATCAACGTATTCTTCCAAGTACAATTCAACGTCGAATTTAAAATTAGCTAAAGAAAAAGACTCTACTGTATCAGCCTACTCCAGCAAATACAATTTAACAGCACCCACAAAAGAAATCAAGGACAAGGAATCTACATTATCAACTTATTCCAGTAAATATGGCTCAACAGGTGCATCAAGAGAAAGTAAAGAACGGGAACCATATACCAGTAAATATAGTTCAACAGGAACATTAAAGGATTCTAAGGAAAAAGAATCTACTGTATCGACTTACACAAGCAAATATGGTTCAAGAGAGAACAAAGAAAAAGAAACTTTGGCTTCCAAAAGACTAAGTGCTCAAAGTTCTAAGTATGGCCAAACAAAAAGTTCAACCAGCGACACTAAACCATCGAGATATTCATCAACCAGTAATTTAACTACGAAGCCTAAGCTTAGAGACCCTAGTCCAGTTATAGAAAGACGATCTTCACTAAGCATGTGCTCGGTAAGAAGCAGAGATACCAGTCCAGTCAATTCTTCTCTATATATAAGGTCAAGAGATCCAAGTCCTGCAGAACCATTTCAAAGAGGCAGATTTAGTTCTACTTTAAAAGGATATGGAAGTTCTTATAGCACTTTGAAATCTCGCAAAGAACCATATGCATCAAATTATGCAAGCAATAGTGTTGCAAGTAGAAGTAGTGGAACTGGATTATCATATATGACTGCAAGTGAAGCAACAACTGCGCGAACACTATCAAAACGAGCAGAACGCGAAGAAAAAAAAGCGGCTGCCAAAGCGGCTGCAAAAGAAGCAGAAATATTGAATGCAAAACTAATGGAAGTTGTTAAGGCGGAACCTGAAGAAACGATTTCGGTGGCAGTGGTTACAAGAGGCACATCACCAAATCCACCTAGTTCTACCAATTTTGCACGAACACGACGAACAGATAATGCCAAAACTATTGAAAAGACTATACAAAGATCTATTAAAAAACCAATATGTGCTGATAAAGAAATTCAATCAGATCGATTAGATGACACTTCAAAATACTCACGTTTCAAATCATCACGAATAGCTTCGTGGACTTCATTTTTAGATACTAGTACTAAATATAATCCAGCAGTATATTCACGATATAGTTCTCCGTCAAGTGCTAGTAGTTCGATTAAAATGAATTCTTCTAAAAGTGATAAAGAAAAAACCGAGTCCGATTCAGATAAGAAAATTAAAATTAAAGAGAATTTAATATCGACTAAAACGGATTCTGATTCAGAAAAGAAAATCAAAAGTAAAGAAAATTCATTATCGTCTAAAAGTGATAAAAGCGAATCTGATTCAGAAAAGAAAATCAAAAATAAAGAAAATTCATTATCATCTAAAAGTGATAAAAGCGAATCTGATTCAGAAAAGAAACTCAAAAACAAAGAAAATTCATTATCATCTAAAAGTGATAAAAGCGAATCTGATTCAGAAAAGAAAATCAAAAATAAAGAAAATTTATTATCATCTAAAAGTGATAAAAGCGAATCTGATTCAGAAAAGAAACTTAAGAACAAAGAAAATTCATTATCATCTAAAAGTGATAAAAGCGAATCTGATTCAGAAAAAAAAATCAAAAATAAAGAAAATTCATTATCATTTAAAAGTGATAAAAGCGAATCTGATTTAGAAAAGAAAATTAAAAGTAAAGAAAATTCTTTGTCAAAATCAAATTCCTTATCAAAAAGTATTTCCTCAAAGTCGAGTTCCAAATTAGATAAATCTAAAACATCATCAGAATCTAAAATTAAGTCTACATCAAAGACAAACTTGGCACCCAAACAAAAATCACCTGAGAGTTCACGGTCTCTGCCACCAACAGCGCCAAAGGCAGAATCACCTGCTAAGACAATAATTACTTCCAGCGATAGTTCAAAATGGACGAATAAAGATTTTCGTAAATCAGTTCTTAACATTGGTCCAACTGATCGTCCGCGAAAGATCAGAACTTCAAGTGTGGACAGTGAAACGGAAGGTAATGTAGAAAAGTCGGCCAGTCAGTTGGTCCGTCGCAGTGAACGGTCGCCCAGTGCATCCAGTTCAGAATTAAGTACGAATCAATCTAGTAATGAAGATGACACAAAACAAATATCAAAATCGAAATCGATATCACGTGATTTACCTGTAAAAGCAAGTGGTAAAAATGTACAAAAAACAAAGACGTGCAATCAAACTATGCAGAGTGAAACGTCACCTAATGATGCGTCTGCCAAAACTGCCGACGCTAAATCGTTTTTAATTCGAACTCTTGGCTCAGTGACAAATGTATTAAAAACAAAATCTACTCCACCGCAACAATTAGATGATGAAAATAACAGTACTAGTATTTCTGAAAGCTTGGAACGAGACACTGAATCGGTGTTCCTTGCAACGATAACGAAAACGAAATCATCCGAAATTGTCGACCCTAAAGGAAGGATGCATTTAACCGAAGAAAATCAAAACGATTTTGTTGCAAACGTCGAACATAAATTGCGACACATTGATTCGGGTGAAATATCATGGTGGCAAAATGATGAAAACGATGAAAATGATACAATAGCTAATGATGTTACTTTAAACCAAAGTGAATATAGTGACAATTCCGAACTAACTCAGCCAAATCAATCGAATCAAAAATTGTATAAAATTCGGCATATTGAATCTGGAGAAACAGCATGGTGGATGACCGATAATGCTAAAGATGATTCTAAATCATCTAATAGCATTCAGAGGAAGATCATTAAAAATAATCCTTTGGCATCGAGTAAAAATAATGTTTTTGTCAAGTCTGAGGATGATGCAGAGAAAGTTACTAAAAACAACCAGAGTCCCAGAAACAACAACAAACCAGTATACAAAATTCGACATATAGAATCCGGCGAAACGGCCTGGTGGTTAAATGGTAGTGATACATCCAAAGATGCGAGTGAAATTGACAGCAGAAATAAAATTGGAAGCCGAAATAGTTCTGATTCAGATAGAAAACAAAGATCAATATCGAAGGAAAATGTATTCGAATCTCCTAAACCAACAATGAAATACAAAATTAGACATATCGAATCTGGTGAAAAAGCATGGTGGATGCAAGATGAGACAAAGAATGTCCATAACGAAAATACAGAAATCGGTTGTGATGAGCTTGATCGTATTGATCGAACTAATGTACGTAATTCAATGGATTTCGATGAACCGCCATTGGGGGATCGAGCAAGTCCTGAAGGATTAGAAGATACAACCAAATGTCAAACATCCGGATATGAAACCGAAACAAATCAATTAAAAGACTCAACGAAATTATTTATATCACGCCATACAAATATTGATGATTTGCTTGGTGGCTCGTCCGGCAATCCGCTGAGTCCATTGCTTTTGGACTGTTTTGCGTCGAATGAACAATTCGAAAAAATTACTCCAGATCAGGTTCGGATACATGAAAGTTTATCCAGTACACTGGAAAAGGAGAGAATGAATAAAAATAGGTGAGTAAACATTGTTGTATTTAATGGTTACAAGCATCTCAATTTCCTAATAATTAATTACTTTTGATGTGTAGGGAAAGCTATTAAAAATTACGAATAGCTATTAATAGTTGGCCAAAAATGGATTAGAAATACTAACTATTAAATAGAAATATCAACGTCGTTGCAAGTTTAAATTTTGTTCGATCAAAGATATCTAGTGCATAGAAAATAATATCCGTCGATGATGGAAAAGAAAACTATGAATAGTTTTCTATTTATTAGTTTTTTGACATTTCATTTTCATTTTAAAGTTGATTTTGTTTTCTTTATTTTTGTTTTGTGGAACCGAAATTGAGTGTTTTCTATTATTAAAATGGTTTAAAAGAAAAGTGATGGGGAAACATATGTGATTGATTGGGATTAATTGTGTCATAAAGCATTACCGGAAACAATGCAGTAAGAAAATTTTAGTGCAACCGAAGAAAGTACTGGACCTAAACAATTAAGAATATTTCTTTCTAAAGCGCTAGAGAAGTGCAATCTTAGAATATAATTTTATCTAATTAACATCTGATACCGCTATAAGGTCAATTTTATGACAGTTTTTATAGTACTCGCAACTATTTACTATCCTTGATCGAGTAGCTTGGATAGTTATTCAATAGTTTTTTGTATGTACATTGTACACGTCCAAAGGTGAGAATAGTCGAGTTGAATTGCTATAACTATCAATGGTAGTTTTTCGATAGCTCTGTTGACTAAAATTAATTTCGTTGCAAGACGATAGTTTGATTACTACTAAATTATTCTATAGCTATGCAAACAAAACTATACCGTCGCACAGCACCTTTTTAGTCTAGGGTCTAGGTCGTTCATCATTTCTTATTCCTTCTGAGTCTTTTAGATATTCTTTACACTTCTACCGTTTCTACAGTTATTCATAAATTCACGCTGTAATATGCTGCTTTGTAGTCAACGAACATTTAGTGATTTAGTAACTAAACTAACTGGATTTTCCCAGTATCTATTTTATTGATCAGCTAATTTTCTTCTAACTTGTTCATAGCAATATCATGAATTATTTTGAATATTGCAATCTTCCAATAGATGTGAAATGTTAAATATCTAGAGAGGGTTTAAATAATATTATTATGTATTCAATTACAGATAGCCGAACTTGAGTTCGATCCCATCATTAAATTTCCTTAATTGTTTCAGTTATAGATTTTGAATAATTTAATAATAAATATTTTTTATTTCAGAGAAGTATGGAGTACTACATCAACCTCACCAAAAAGAAATGTGGTAAGTAATACAATACATAATAATTTAAATTACAATTGCAAAAATAATTTGTCATGCAACATGTTATTTTTTGTAATCAATTAATACGTGTATGTAAGCGTATTATGTTAATATAAATTAGTAATATAAAGAATAATAATATTTTACGGTCATAAACTCAATAACTTCCGATAACAATCCGTAATTTCATTGAGTTGATAAGTTTAAAGTGAATTTTATTTTATTGATCTTGAAGATATTTTACATTAGTTTTAAGTTTCAGAAAATTATACACTGTGTTAGAGGTTAACCCTTCGATTCTGTCTAGATCTAGACTGTTCATTCTATAAGAAAATTTGCTCTGCTTTCTTTAATACATATTAAAATCTCGATTTAGAAAGAGAAACTAATTTTGTAGAGAGGGGAGAATAATTTTTGATTTCAGTATTCGCTTTTCGTTTTAATTTTCTGTAGAGGTCCGAAAAGTCCTTCAAAAAGATTTAAGAGTTATTTGGCTAGAAAGTCATATGACCTGCACTACCAATAACTTTTAGAATCAATTTTGTTAATTTATGGAATATTGACATTTGCAATATAATTGCAAAGCCTTTTTCACTCTCAAAGTAGGGTGACCTCTATTTTTGCATTTGAAAGTAATCAAAATATAGAGAGAGTAATCAGAATATATCGTAAAGTAAGTATTATTATTAAGTTACTCCACTCGGGCTTGACTGAATTTGCAAAAAAAATATTTCAACTAAATTTTTTCTGTTTTATAGTTAAGATGTGCGAAAATGTCCATTTTAAAGTAATTTAGTGCGACTATGGCGCAAAAAAAATAAAAACTTGTTCGTCATTTTGTTATATAATGGGAGAAAAAACATAAAAAACCTGTATGGAAGACGGTTCAAGGGGTAGGATTAGCGACCTGAAAATAGGTGCGTTGACCTAGGAATTTCAGACAGAATAAGCTATTTACATTTTATGACACCAAAGCTAAGCGTTCGAGAGTTTTTGCTGCTTCGGATAAAGAAGCAGATACTTGATCTTTATGCTTCAGAATTAAGATTAAACATTATCGTTACCTTCGAAAATAATTACATACTTAACATTCACACTTTTTCGATACCATAACGTATATATAAAAATGTAATAAAACTTGTAGTAGAATATTTTAATTAGTAACACTTCTAATTGTGATGTTCTTCGTTAAATTTTTTTTTTCGACCCACCTTAACCCTACTATCTGTGAAGTCTAGTCAAAACTCATTGAATCATGTATGCAAGTATGTAATAATGTAATGCAAGTAGGTGTGAAAGATTTTGTTTGATCACCGGACAATATGTCAAAGCATCATTTTAAGAAATGTACCGGGTGATGATAACATTCTATTGAGTTGATTTAAAAGTTTATTTCATATAGGTCGTCGTTTTATATATTTTGGAATTAAGCCAAAAGCATGAGTAAACTATAGTCTAATTTTAGTTTAATGTATAGATTGTAATACCTATAGCATCGTTCCAAACTAATGTGTTCGCATATGATATTACCTAATCAAATTAATTGATAAACAAATTTTCAATTTATAACCCATGAAGTGAATTTCAATTAACAATAACACAATCTCTTTGTTCATCAGGAAGTAATTCGATCTGTAATGTTTAATGTTGGTCATTTATTTCTCAAATGTATAACAAATTCATTTTTTTTTTCTAAAGCTATTTTTATTTAAAAAAAAAAAAACATTGTATGAATAGAAAACAATAAATCATAGCGATCTTGTCATCTTTAACATGGGGAGACAATTCTGTGTGTGTTGGTATATGGATATCAAATTACCATAAAAAATAACAAATTAAAGTGAATTGTTAGATACTTTAAGTTATAAATTTTAAAACAATCTTGACTTAATATTTATTTAGGAATACAAGTAGAGAATGATGGACCTAAAGACGCCTTAGCAATAGAATCGAACGGACAAACTTCTTCAAATGATTTTTGTGTTATTTTTTTTTTTTTAGATTTATTTTCCCATAAATAGTTTTAACGATTAATAAGAAAAGACAAGAAATATTAACACTTAAAAAATACGTGACTACTGTAAGCTAATAAATCTTTATCAAACCTCTACTTATAAAAATAAACCAAATATCAATAGATTTCTGATGTCATTACATCAATCTATATAATGACACAATAAAAAATAAAATATTTTCATTTACACAGCTATTTGTATCGATTTTGATTTTCGAATTGTCACATACAAATTTATTTTTATACTTTAACATAATTATTGCTTCATTCCATTTTCTTAATTATATATCGGTACATTATATTGCATTTCCATCTGTTTAGCAGAAATGAATGGGAGTAGGCAGAGGTATTATTGTAGTAATATTTGTCCCATCCAAAAATAATATTGCGGTCAACATGTTTAAATTAAAATAAAATATATCTAAGCCAACAAACAAATTTTCTTCCGTAATAATTTTAATTTTATGAGAATATTTTGTTTTATGTATACCTACTTACCTGTATACATTTATTTAGAAGTTATTCATAAAAATATTAGGCGATAATTGAAAGTTTTTAAATTTTATGATTAGTAATAATAGTATTGACGATGAAGTTTCGGCGGTGCTTCCATATTTATTTTTTTGGACGTTTGAGAACTTAAAATAAAGTGCATTTAATCTTAAAATTTGCTAACATTTATATATTGATGGTTATTTGACAAAAGGCCCTAACCCTCATTTTTCAAATTTTTCAGGAAAGAGAAAAAACTAAATATTTTTCATTGAGAAGAATCGAGCACGTTTTAAAAAGTGGGGAAAAACCATATTTTTTCGTAAAATTTAGTAAAATAATGATGCCAGATGGTGTAAAATATCCAAAATTATCAGATTTCAAATTGATGTTAGGGCCTTAAATACAACAATTTATGACCGATCAAAACATAAATATTTGCTATAAAAAATACATACACTTTATAAAAATAGACAGAAAATTTGACCTGGACATCGGTGAATCAAAAATAATTTTGCAATTTTTTTTACTTTTACTTAGTTCAAAAAAAAAATGATTTAAAGCTTAAATTAAATTTTCAATTATATATGTACGTCTACGTCATTTAAATAACGGATTTTACTAAGTTATAAACATTAAATAACTAATATTTACATATGTTAACAAATTTTTTTAGTCGTGCCGATTTTTATTTTCTAAATATACACAAATTTAAAAATATATTTTTTGATGTCAACAAAATTCGATTATATCATCAATATTTTAATCAAACAGACAAGAAAAATCAAATAAAAAATATCTAATTGAGTGTGAAAAAATAATTACAATTCGTTTATGTATATATTCACGGTATAAATATATAAGACTTAACTATTGAAACAAGCAATGCGATATGTTGTCACGCTTTAATTATAACTTCTAGTATTAAATACCTAAATTTGAACTTACGTAAATCATATTTTGGGATTTAGTTTATTATTATAGATTTTATAGTTGATCGAAACGAAGTCGATTATGGACTTAATTGAAATCTTTAAAAGAGTAGTTAGGGGCAGTGTTGGAGCTGTAACTGGAATACTGTAATGATTAAAAAACTTATGGTTTGAAGATTCTCCTACCAAAAAGATGGCGTTGAATTATGTCTATACATGGAATTAAGAAATTGCATGAATAGCAATATGGGCTGGAAAGTGAAAAAAAAAAATTGTCACATTTTCATACTACAATTGAAAGCCGAATATTATAATCACAGATAATGTTATCAATCGGTTTTTGTTATTACAATCAGTCGGTCCCAGAACCGAATTACTTAAAAATAATCTTCTGGCTTAATGTTATCAGCCGGTTTATGTTATTAAAAGTTACAGGTCCTATAGTGATCACAATAAACGAGCTTAACACTGTATTTTGATTAAAAGCATCATAAATTTGTACATGACTTTTATTGGATGTGAATGCATTTCGCGACACAGCTAATTCTTTGAGTCATTCATTCTATAATGCCGAGGCTTTTTTATTTTAATTTTCTCTTATTTATATGTAGCCATATTTTGTAAATTATTTACATACATAATTATGTATTGAAAAAAGTGCAACCGTGCTTGCTTATTCTTCATTGTTTGAGTGGTATAAAACTAAAAAGAAATTAATAATAATATAAACAAAAAGAAATAAGTTAAGCCAAGTAAAACAACAATAATATAGCAATAAGGAAATAAATACAATAAAGAAAAAAAAATAGTAAAAAGAAAAACGATGAGGGAACAAAAAGGAAAATATTAAGAGTACCTATGTATAGTACATATAACGAATAAATTTAATTTGAAAAACAAAGTACCAATTCTGACCAAATCTTTGGTCGTCTCAGATTGCACCGTTTCTTCTTCTAAATCTAAATGCATCTTAAACACACCACAAATATCAGTTACTCACCTATATATATGCAGGTTTAAGTAGTATAAAAGTCTCTCTTTTATTGGCACCATGCAAAATAAATTGCCTTGTTCTTTTCAAGCAGGTAACTTTTTATTTAACTAAAGCCAGACGTACGATAATTTCTTACTTTTACCTGTATTCGTTTCGTACTTACTGTATTGTTGTATTGCATACCTTTAAAACACCAATAACAACAACAACAACAACAACACAACTAACTTTTGCGTTAAGTTTAAAGAACTTTTAGCTGAAGAGTATAGTTGCTAGTTGAATTGGTTAAATCAGTTGTTGAGCGACTGTTGAATGAACAACATAAGTCCGGTTGGGTCCAATATTCCTTCAATATTATATATGTATTTATTATGAATTGCTTAAGTACTAAGAAGTAGACAAAGTCAGTGCGCTCCATTGATTATACAAACGGTTACAAACAAAACAAAACAAAATAAAAATATTTTATTTGGAATTGTGAGGGTGGTGTTTTGTGTAAAGAATTCTTAATATAATAATATGCAAAAGTGAATTAAACAGCCTTTACAGAAAGTATAAGTGTAATTGTATACAGCATATAAAGTGGTAATTATTCAAGTGCAATTAAAACAAGTTCATGAGAAACCACACAGTGGCCGGCTTGGATTATATTATCTGCCACAAGAATCAAAAAGAAAAAAGAAAAAAGAACAACAACAAAATTGCCATAAAATATTTTAATCCATTGTTTTGTATGTTAAATTTTGTGCTATGAAGAAATTTATGCTATTTGTACATAGAATGAATTATGTTAACCCTCTTGGAATAAATTTTTTTTTTTTGGTTTGTTCTACCTAAACGATTTAAAGCCACATACCAAAGTTTTGAAATTGACCAGCTGTTGCGGAATGGTTTTTTTTTTTGCTCACTTCTGTGCATGTAGAATGTTGATTGTTGAATTTTATAGTCAACGTGAAATTTGATATATACTATTTTCTTTGGTGGAATTCAACTTCATTTATTTCGAGATTATTTATAATTTTATAGAAGCTTATGTTTGGTCTGAAATAAGACTTTTCATAAAATAACAGGTGAATCTCGTACAATGAAAACATTTTAGAAACAATTTAGAAACTAATACTTAAATGTCATTCAAAATTTAGTTTCCCATAATAATAGAAAAGATATCTATGTACCTAACTAGGCTTAGGCGATTTCCTCGAATATTTAATTTGGTAGGGTTCTAAACAATTTATGAAATGAAAATAATGAATTTATTTTAGGAATTGCAGGTCTTCTTAAAATTTAAAACATTAAATTATCACAACTATTTACTTCTACCACCTAGGTATGTACCTATTCAGTGAAAATTTAAAGTTTTTCTTTTAATTATGTATTTGATTCAATGAACTTTATTGCCCTAATTTTAAATGTTATAGCAGCATATAATATTAAATTAAAATTAATTCTTTGGCAAAATGACAAAATTTAAAAGGAACTATTAAAAATGTAAATAACTTTTTGATTTCAATTTTCTCGTTAACAGTTTTTTAATTAGTTGAAATTTATGAGACAAGTTTTTTTTTTTTGAAAATGTCTAAATTTAACAATAGAACCAGCAATTTCTTAATTCATATTATGATAATTTGATTCAGTTGACTGCAACTAAATAGGCATCTAAAAAAATCTCTGTAAATATTGTTTTATTTAGCTATATATTATATTAATGACAAAACATTAATTAAATATTCAGGAGTGATTTGGCATTCAATAGGACTTTGCCAATATTTTTTTTTTCAAAATCTAGATCTTAAATAGTGAATGACCTTTTATGACATTGAAGTGAAAATCATTTACTATAGGTACTTATTACTATTAGATTTCGTTTGTCACCTCAGAACATTTTTGTTTTCTATCCATTTTGGCATATTTTGAATAAATCTCATACATTTTGAGCTAGCGCTTTATTTAATTTTTCGTCAGATTTACTTTTTCTATAATTTTTATTTTATAATCTTCATATTATCATTAAGAATATTTTAATTCTTTTGTCAAATTTTATTAATGCCAGTTGCGATCGGTTTCCCATTGTTTTTTTTTTTAATCTTAAATTTATCATTTGAGTAAAGTATACCATTTGCACTATAATAGTTATTTGGACTATAATAAATTCAAAATTCAAAAATTCAAAAGGTCTAAATAGATAAAGATGAGGTGATTAACAAAATATTGATTTTGTTTTATCATTTTGCTATTAATTAAATACCAAGAATTTACGAACATTATTTAATAGTAAACTACATTAGTCAATTAAGTACTTAACGTTTTATCTATAGAAAACTGATAAAAAATCAGAGTTTGTAATATGCATACAACCGGTTGGTTGAATAATCCATAACAATAATTTTGTTGTATAAATCTGATAATAACAACACAACAACAAAAACCCTATTTTAATGTTTTTATGTTCTTTCTAATTTTTATACTAATCCAAGTCACATCTTTGATATTTATTCTATGTACATATAGAAATTCTTATGTTATTTAACATTTATGACAATAATAAACACTAAATCTCAATTACGTGTGCCACCTTATTTCCGTGACATAGTGTTTCTTATCATTGTTACCATTAATTGTCTCATTTTAGCCCATAATTGTCACAATAATGTATGTGAATATGTATGTATGTAAGTATATCAAAACTATTTCAATTCCCTTTTGTTTGGTATAATATTAATTCGTTTTTCTTAAAATACCTGCTGGTATTGTAATATAATATGTTGATGACTAATATATGAATTACCATTGTTATCTAAATTAGATACGAAGAATGTTTGAAAGGTATGGTAATGTTTTGGTATGCATTTTTTATATATGTACATATGAAGGGGTTATTGAATTTTGTGGAGATTTTTAGTGTAACTTAAGGAAATGTATTAAAGAAAATATATCAATAAACTCTATAAACGTCATGTTAAAACAGGATTTACCTATGTAGGTATAGCATTGAGCAAAACTGTAGTTTTTTTTTTAAACTATTCGTTACGGTCACCAACCAGCACTTAATAGTTGTCGATAAAACCATAATGAACAGTTTCGTTGTACATATTAAAGCAAATCTATGAGAAAATTTGAGATGTCTGTGGGAATGAATGGTAATTTTTGTTTTTATCCATTAAACCTCTCAGATATTTTATTTTAACATGAAATTCAATGTACATTGATATTAGACTTATACTTACTTAATGTAAATTACATAAGAAAGTGTAACAGCAATTTTACGAATTGATGAATAATTCAGTTTCGTGTTGTAAAAGTCAAATTATCACATTCATGAATATAATTTTATACGAAAGTGACAGAGAACATTTTTTATCCGTTAATTATAGTAATTAGGAAAATTAACATTGATTGCATACATATTTTAAATAAATATTTTTACCACGATATTTCTGGGCCCATTGATATTCCACATCACTAAGTGATGCAATTTAAATCACGCGGTAGTTGTTTTTCTTTCTTTCTTTTTTTTATTATCATGCGTCATGCCTACAGGTAGTGTGATGATTTCACTACTATTCATACCTTTTCGTGCACATGCCCATAATTTTATGTTATGATGAATTTTACTTTATTTGAAAGTTTTAGATTTTTAGAATGACAAATTTTTGTAATTTATATTAGTGAAAGTGTATTTTATCTCATAATTTCTGGAGATTCTGAATTATAAACACCGGTAATAGCCGGTACTAGCCGTTTTATCTCTAGAACAAAGGATAAATAACGAATGAAAAACTAAAAATATAAACAGACCTCAATAAACATAAAAAATCATTTTTTCCTGCAATTTTTCTACCCTCATTTGCTAATTCTACTCTGCTAATCTAGATTTATTTTCATTATTTGTTTTTAGTTTTTGCCCACTTCGCTCGTTAATATTCACATTCAGTATATACTCCATCCTTTTTTAAATCCTTTATATTAACTTCACTTTTGTAAGTTTGTGTGTTTATGGGCAAATCTTGCAACGGCCCATTAACCCACTTCCCATCATCCAATAAAGATAATGCTTGGCACATAAACTCATTGCCGGTGATAATGCATTCTATCAAATTTTTGGCACCCCAACTCCCTCCCACCTAAAGGATATATACGAAAAACTTTGTTTTTTAAGGTTAGTTTTTTTTACATGATTTGGTTATCGGAGCCGGTTTTTTACGTGATATTTTACATGACTTTATTCAAGAAATTCAATTAACTGCCAAGAGTAGTAGGTACATTTTTGAGGAGATTTTGTTGACAGAGTGGTGTCTTTTTTACATGATTTTTTTTTTAATCTTTGGAACTAATCTATAATCTAGATAAAAGTAATATATTTTTCTTTTTGGTGTCTATTACCGGAATTAATCTACCTATCACTTAAAAGAGGATAGGATGTGTAAACTTTCAAGAGATTTCTGTAAATTTTTTTAAAATTTTAGACCAATTAAGAAAAATTGCCGCATAGTCGACCTTTACTTATCAGCTCGTGCTTCAGGTTCAAAAAGGCTGTCTGTATGCATGTTGGTAATAATATAGTATAGCTGTACAAATATGTACATACATACTAAAGGTAATATTTAAAATGTTTTCTTTTATATGAAGTTCTCAACAATCTAGATATACATATGTATGTATATAATATTAAATTTAGTCATTCAAGCAATTCAAATTTAATTGAAGGTCTTTTCTATTAAAAAAAAATTCTAATAGAGGCACCCATAAATTTATAAATTTGTATTTAATTTATCTAATTTAACACTAGATACACATTTAAATCAAGTTCAACCATGTCCACAAATATTTTTTACAATTATTTACACCATCTCCTGTATTTATAATATTGATTTAGTTATTTTTGTGGCATTTGCTATGTCATTCACATCAATAATATCAATCAGACCGCTAATTTTGAATTTTATTAAGATTGAGTACAAAAAAAAAACATATCCAATTAATTAGAACGTTATTATAATAGTTTTAGTTGTACACTGTATAGAGTTGATATCAATAAATTGTTTGTTTATTACATATTTATTTAGACGCCCATCACTTACTATTAATTAATATAATTATAAAGTAAAAATGCCAAAATATTACGCTTAATTTTGAAATGAGTGGGAATTTATTTATTTTTTACTCCATATCAATATATATCTGACCTTGGTGTAATTTATATTATTGAGCTCCAAGTCTGGGATATTGTATGTATGTATGTAGATATAAATAGTTAAATAACATTAAAAATCATTTATATCAATTTACGCTATTTTTACATTTTCAATTGCGTTTTGTGGACTTGTTACTCTTGTTCAGTTGTTATGTATTATTGCTGCTGCCCACAATTAAAATGTAATAAACGATATTTGCTCAATGTCTTTTTAACTATTGTGTATTTGATTTAAATTATAAATAATTGATTTTGTTAATGTGTTATGTCGTATGAACTATTATAATATTTATCACTATAACACTATTTTGATTTGTATATGCCTATTTTAATTATGGTTTTTAAACGGAAAATGGCATACGTATTTGTCCCAGGTACTTTGGATTCGGAGGACGGAGGAATTGAATTTAAGCAATAAATTGTGCCTTTGAAAAATGTTTCATAAAAACGAGCCACTTCAATAACCAGACCATTTAGTCAGTTAGCTTTGCTGTTTGTTTTTCGATGGTTTGGTGAACTTTTAGTTTACAGCTTCATTAAACTCTATGGTACACCACTTTACCTTTATTATAATTCACTTTCAAATTTATACCAATTTAATCAATATTGTCTTCTATAAATAGGTCTAGGTGACATAGATCCTAGAGGATTAATTAGTTATTTTTGGGATATGTGTAAAAGATTATATTGATGTAGAATTGCACAAAGTTAGAGAAACTGGGTAACATATTCAGAGTAGGTACGTTGTACAATGTAGATGATTTTCTATATCAAGAAAAAAATAAATATAATTTGTGTTAAAATTCATATATAGTAAATGTAACAAAATCGTTACTTTGGCCGATAATGTTTACTTAAATATTTGATGCTTTATTTACCGGTATAAAATAACCATAATTTGTGCAACATATATAAGTGCTTGCTCATGATCTTTAACATAACTCTCGATAAAGTGGTAAATATAAAATTTTCTATCAATTATAATGCAGATATTTGAAATTTTCTGTATATATGAGTCGAACAGACCAGACAACAGGTTGGAATTGGGTTGCGGCCTTACATGTGACCCAAAAGTTATGCATGATTTAATCCGTATCGTACATATGTTGTATACTATGTGCGCATTCTTCACCGTACAACATATGTATTTGTTGTTACATGTGATCCGCCTATTATTTACGCTACAATAATGTCTGTTATTATCATAGTAGGTAAAGTGTTTTCCTAGTTAAATGCATTTATTTGTAATATTGTAAATATGTAATGTATATGTACATTGTACATATGTACCTATGTATGTATATTCAAAATTATGGATAATAAGCAAAGAACTTTGCGACGTGTTTTGTAGCGGTATCAATAACTATTATCGAGTTTTTATTAAATTTTGATATTAAAAAGTAGCAAAAGTTTAAATCTATTAAAACGCCGTTGTTTTAACCATATTAATATTAAGATAAAGAATTCCAATACATTATGCATCAAGTCGAAGACATTTTTCTATAGAAAATGTATTTTATACAAATTAAATGTACTTGGAGGCTAATGAATTTAAAATATTCCAAAATATGTGAAAAGAAGAAAAAAATAATACAATTCGTATATAAATATATTATGGTTGTACAGCTGGTTTTTGTTGGGTTGTTGTACAATGTACATATCGAATATATGGCTTCATTTATTTGTTTTAAAAAAAAAAGTTGCACACAATTTATCACTATCTTATACATTTATACCTAACTATGCTATAAGTATAAAATTCTTTCAATGTGAAAAAATACATAAATAAATATGTATATATATATACAAAAAAATATAAAAAAAAGGTTTTTCAAAAAATTTTAATTTATTACATTATTATTTGGGCCTTTCTTCGTTTGGAAATACATACTTACTAAAATAATAATTATGAACGAAGCAAGCAATATATTTGATATACCTATAGTTTCAAAAATAAATGCGAAATCAGTTAAACAATTCCAAATTTTAAATGAAAACAAAACATTTCAATGGTTTTCCCATTTTTAATCGGTGGATCTTCAATAAAACGAAATTTCATAATTCTAATGTTTTTCCGTAAAAAGTTTATTGCACTAAGAAATTTTTTAATTTCTAATTTAAAAATATTTTATGGCTATAAAATTAATAACATATTTAATAAAGTGACACAGTTTCTATAAATGATACTTAAAAGTGAAATTATAAAATATGGATCCAGATGAATTATTGCCATTAAGAATTCAGTATGTCGCCGACACAGATCCTTTTAATGCATTGTCAATATTTCCTATGCCATCTCGAGCACCAACATATTCATTTACATTAACAGCACCATTGGCAACACAACTTGGAGTTATTTTAAGAATTTTGGATGCTCCTCAACGGGTAAGATTACGTTTTATTTTATTTTAAAACAATTTCTACGTATAATTAATCTTATTCGATTTAAGTCAATCATTTTAAAATTTAAACATTTTTGTAAATTTCCGTGTATAAAACAGAGGATTTATTCTCGGATGAAATAGATTACTTAATATTGTTCATACATTTCAAACAGAGATTGTATTTATATTCCATCTAGCAGTATATAACTTCTGTATAAATACTATATCTATACACTGTAAAGCTTTTTAAATATTTTAAACGTATAAATCACTAGGTATTATAATAATTGTACGTTCAACGAGCTGGAGTTGTTATAACATCGGTAACAGCAGTATCATAACATCGTGAGCGTATCTCATACTAAAGGACCCGTTAATCCCTTAATTGTCGATATTATGTTAGAAAACTGAAAAAACGCCTGTAAGCTTGCAAAAGATTGGAAATAAAATTTTACTTAAAATATGATTATAGTTAGAATTTCAATACATTTCCATACTATAGATATAGAATATTATGTTGTTACGAAATTTTTAACTCCTTGTAGGTACTTACTGCCAAATCATACACTATACCGATATTAAAAAATTCTACCAACACCAACTCGATGAATACGAAGTTAATATACAATCCTGCGATTATTGATTCATTAAACAAAATCCTTGCTTTTCTTTTCCTATTAATATGACACTTAGCTGTTACGTAAATCTTTTGATCATGCTATTAAATTATATGCTAATTGATTATACATAGTTGATTATTTCTTCAGAATATGACGACATTTTAATAAAAGAGAAGGGATCCAGTTCCTAATGTATTCAATTCTAGTTCCTTATGTATTCAATTCCAGTTCCTAATGGATTCAATGAGTTTCTTAGCCACGTAAAACCCAAATTAATTTAAAGTTCTTTTGAATGTTTATTGAATCAGAATAAATTCAACAAATAGAAAAAAAGTTGATAAATTTTTTTACTGTCAAAATTTAATAATTTGATAAAAGCATACCAATTTTATTCTCAGTGTATATCATTTTAATTGAGAATTTTAAGTTTTTAATACCATCGTTTTTTAATTAAACCTCTACCTACAGCCACAATATTTTGTTATCAGTATTAATATTTTAAAAATAGTTCAATAACAGGTTAGTAGTTAGGTAAATGTACCGACTCTCATAAAAATTTGCATTCTATAAGTCCAATAGTCCCATTAATATTCAACAAGTAGATATGTCTCAAAAATACCCACTTCTTTTAACTAAAACTTTATTTACAAATGTGTGGTATATATGTATATACATTATATCTATGTGTATCGGTATATATATATATACATATGTATATAGGTACTTAAGATTTAATGTTTGATAGAGACTAATAAGAAACATTTCACTTTTCGAATTTGTATATGTATAGTAATTTGCAAAAATAAAACTTTTACGGTATTTTTGTGTACGCTGTACGATGACCGGGCCGACAAATTTTTGTAAAATGCAAATAAAATTGGTAAATTTTAAGTGAAGCACCTGCTTTTGTATTTGCTAATGGCCTGGGCAATGAAATCTTTTCGATGTTTTTAATGTGATACTTTTTGTTTATTTTTATTTATGTAAAATAAATGTTGATTTTTGTCTATCTCTTCTCTAGAATGATGACATATTAAACATAATCAAAGTACTTAAAAATATTGATTTTTTGACAACAACAACAAACGAAAAAAAAAAATGGCAAAATTTAAGAATAACTTAATTTGTATCTTTGGTATACCTAAGTATATTATCAAATATGAATAATCTTAAATACATATTTTAATAAAGTAATATTATGAATTATTTATTAAGCAAAATGATAAATATTCATTAGGTTCCAATTAAAATTTATATAACATCTTTAGAATCAATCTTTCGTTGTTATTTTTCTTATTGGTGGGATGTCGATTAGTCGTTAAAAAGGAAATTGGTTGGATTGATTAAATATACAGAAGAAATAAAATTTAAATTTAATTGAGAACTCGGTAAGTTCGTAACTTCAAAAAAAAACTAGTATAATAAAGAATAGTCAGTTTAACTGACTTTGTATAACAACCTGAATGGAGTAATAAGTTTAAAATGGTAAAATATTTATGTATGTATGTACAAGTACAATGTACATGAAAAGAAAATAAAATCGATTGTAGTTGTAGGCCTTTAAACGAGTATAGAACTTTTCAGTTTACTAGAGAAATTCTTCATTTTTCATATCTATAACTGTGGTTATCCATTGTATTCTGTAACAAATAATAATGTTGAGTAAATTGCATACAAATTGATTGAAAACTGAAGAAATGATACAAAATTAATTGCAGCCACATAACGATAGAGTGTGGAACTTTTTGGGGTATTAAAGAAATATTCATTTTTTCTCTATTCCGAATATATTTCTAGTAAATTTCTAGTAAATTATCTCAAAATTGGGTACACAAAATAACATTTTACTCCATCTCTCTCTTATAACTTGTTCGAATTGTTTCAAAAAACGATACAGATCTTATCCTAGGAGCGCTCTAGCTTAAGCCGTTTAGTCGGTATCGTATTGATCACAGATAATGAGACAAACCGTCATGTGTGTTTAGACTTACAATTTTAAGAAAAGAAAAATAGTAGTAAACATTTTTTTTTCTACAATTAATATTAAGGGGAGTTACGAACTCCGTACCTATTATTAATACCCTATAAATCTACGCTCATACGGATAAAAAAACTATTCATAATTAAAATTAATTAGTAGGGAATAACGACACCTGTTATGTTACATTAAGCTTTATTGAAATATTCTGTTCAGCAATAAAATTCAATCAAGTAAAATTTTTTAAGCAAATGTTTGTACGGTGCCGTTTACCTATTCTTCGGGGTTTTCTTATTGCTAAAAAATTATCAACAATCGCTTGCAATATGTTGAACTGTGTGCATGCTGTATGTGCATTTAAAGAAAACGAAGGAAACCAGTTTCGCTGGAAGCATAATATAAACTTGCATCAAAACAAAGCCAAAACAGCTTTTAAAATAAAATTCTCATGATATATGTAGGTAGACCTATACAACATATAGATGAGGTACATAAATTTGTGGTTTTGATGAGTTTGATTTACCTACTCTCTTCTGTATTTACACCAGTAGAGCATACATAAAATTTCAGACGACAATAAACTATAGGTAGTCACCATTTAAGCAAATAAAACAAAAAGGCAGACAATTATTGTGTTTTGTTTAAGAACATTATATAGGTACAATGGATTTTGATGGGAGATTGAAGACTTAGGTTTTTAAACCAGGTTTTCATTCAGGTAAATCGTGACCATTTGAAAATTATCATAATACTTCCTTACATATTTATTTATGTTATAATTATTTTAATTAACAAAGGTATAGGTGCACCTATAAACTTAATGTAAATAAACAGACTATATACTATATAGTTTGAACTGATTGACCAACCCTTATCATTTCAACACAGAATCAGGTCAATCTAAAAATTACTTTGCAAAATTGTTATTAGTTTCTATCAATCATTAATCGTTAATCTGGGTTAAAAACATGAAATAAAAAAGAAATGTTTAATTTTGCATAAGTCATAATATAGTAGCAAAGTAGCTTTGCTTGTTTATTATTTAAGAAGGAAGATGTTAATTTCAAGGCTTTAAAATTTTAAATGATCTATTATTGTGTAGGCTTTCACTTTGTTCGTTTTTGTCTTTTATGAATACTTAACAAACAAAACAGTAAATCATTTGAATAACAAAACATATAGATCACTTCACTGCATCGAATTTCTTGATTATGTTCTGTAACAATCTCGATTTTTTTCTTCTAACAATTGCGATATTGTAAATATAAAAGCAGTCCAATTAATAATCTTAAAAGGCATTACGTATAGTCTATTGTTAGTCTTCTTTTTATTATTTGAAATTATTCGATGAAAGTATGAATTGAATTTTTATTCCAATTATAATTATATAAATAGCAACGATTTTTTAGTATTTAAATTTAAAATATACACCACATCAATTTTGCTTTTTAGACTTCAGAGTTAATTATTTTTATTTTTTAAATTGTACAAAAGTATTTTTAATTTGATTGTATTTGAAAATTTGAAGATTATTTAATTAAAATTTGCAATAATTCTATTTATGTGATCCAGATTCCAGATTAATTAAAGTTTTAATTTAATCAATAAGAAAGATATAGGCTAACGATTACAAAACCGTAAAAATGTTATTAAATTGATTGTAGTGCCCTCTCGAACGTGGACGTAGAACTTTTTGGTCTATTAATAAAATCTTAAGTTTTTATTCTCTATATTTTTATTAAAATCTCTCCATTATATTCGTACCTTGTTCAATTTGCTCCAAAAATAATAAAGATCTTACTGTAAAGAGTAGTTAATAAACTGTAAAAATTTGAACGCTCTAGCTTCAGCCGTTTAATTTTCGTTGTGAAATAACTGCAAATATAATGAACTAAACTAATGGTCATTAAAATCAAACTTCTAACATGATCAATTGTCTTCAGTCTAGTTTGTTATAGTAAATCAGTGGTATTCAATATACATTTCTCTATTTTTGTTAGAAAGATCAAGATGGATTAGTAATAATAAACTTAAAAACAATCAACATATTTAACTTATAATTTTAGAATCCGAAAATGTAAGGTTCTATGGTCTTAAAATAATTAAACTTTAATTAACTGAATAATTTTTGTGAATGACAAATTAGTCGTGAGTATCTAAATAGACAAAACGGATTGAAAACCCCTGAAATTAGATAGATAACAAGTATTCTATATACTCCCTGTCCTATAATTGACATAATGATAAATAAAGAGTCACTTTTGCCGACATTTTACCTCTTTTTAATGTTATTTTATCAGATGTATTGTATATGTTCGTTATTATATACTATACGGTATATTTAGTTGTATATTAATATATAATATCGATTATGTCAATTTAATAAAGAATCAAGTTGACAACCGCAAAATCCATTTTCAAAGATTAAAAAAACAATAAATTATACAGGATAAGATGCATATTTATTATGTTCACTCTGGAGTTAACATGTACGATTATTTCAGCGGAAATTGTTAAGATAAATTTATTGAGCCAAATGAACTCGTTATATGTCTTATTTTAAATAATTTCTTTATACATTAAATAATAAAAATAGACAATGGACATAAATATACAAAGTTGTATGTAAAATTCTAAACGGAAAAACTAACCTACAGCGATGCAAAACAAAAACTCATTTTATTAGATTTTTGCATACTTAAGTATACAGTGTACAATTGTACATATATTAAAAAATACTTGTAGGTATGTATCTTTATTATTTTGTTCAATTTATATTTTATTCATGGATGTAAGTAAATGTAAATTTAGTTCAAGCGAATTATATCTCTATTCCGATTTGTTTTCGGTTACAATAATGATTTGACAGCATTAGTGAAATTATTTTTTTGTTTTTCTATTTCAGTTAGACGATGCAGCACTTCAAGTTTACAAAGAGGGTGATTATGGAGCTTATTTGGATTTGGAATCCTCCTTAGCGGAACAATCCGAAGATATTGATGGTCTACAATCTAGGTAATAATAATAATAATAATAAAGTTAAAAAATGACCGACATACGATCGAAATCGAAAAGTTTTTAATTGTAGATATTAAAGGATATTAATTTGTTATATATGCACAATATGCCTAATGTATTTTTAATTTGTAATAATAATTGTTTTTTAATTTCAGTCGCAAGAACTCGTTAGTTGTTCGTACGCAATTAAGTGTCAGAGTTCACACCATAATTGGTAAGTTATGTACATATAATTGTAATATTGTTAAACTTAATTAAGTCTTAATTAATACATAGCTTTTGATAACGTCACGAAAGTGAGAGTTTGTACTTTAATGAGAAAAAAATTCATAAATATTTATACAATTTCATGGAAATTAAAAATTACCTAATGTAATTATATTGATTTTTTAATCATTCCATCTTAAAGTTTCTTGGGCAGAAAAGGATTACATGATTCAAGAAAAAAATTAATTATTTTTTAAATTATGCTGATAATTTACGAAACAAATTTGGGTTTTTCATAAAAAATTGCAAAAAAAAACTTCTATTCTAATTTTAATTTAAAGCACAGTTCCAATCATAAATAATTTTGACACGTAAAAGTTCAATTAAACAGTAGGTGAGCTTATGTTTAGTTTTAACATATTTACAAAGATTATATCTTAACACTTCGATATAAAAAATTATACTCATTTCAGAATTACCTTCTGGAATGAGTGGAATGGTATTTAACTTTTAGTTAATTAGTCTATAAATTATAATTAATTTATGCAGCAATTATTCCATAATATAATGTTCAGGGTTCAGCCATGTTCTGTTATATACATAATTAGTAAGTCATTATAGACCTTAACATAACATAGTGTATAGATCAACACAATAGTATCAAATAGCAATTTTTACAATAGTTAAATTGATTTTCTTAAAACTTAAAAATTTATTTTGTCTCAAAAAAAAAACCAAACAAAACAAAATGCAAAATATTGAAAATTAATAACGTTCCATTCAAATTTAATATTGCCGTAAACAAAAGGTCAATCTTATGGAGACCTTAAGTCTTAAGATCAGATAAAATTTCTTTGCGAACACGACACTGACTTTGTTCAAACATTATTATTGTTCCGATAATTACGCAGCAAATAATAATAATAATGCCAATAAATAAAGTTACGAAAAAAAAGACAATAAGGTATTACAGTTAAGTATATACTCGTATTATAACCAATCATTGATCTATTTTGAATATAAACTGTATCAAATTTCTTATACATTTTTTCTAAGATAATTGATATAATGGAGTAACCGTTCTTTTGTATTGAAGCAAGTAATCGAAGTACATATATTATGTATACCTATGAAAGTATCTATGGATCTATCAACGAAAGCAATATGACGGATTATCCGTTGAGTAAATTTATATCAGCGCCTTATATACAAATTAAATGAGTTAAAACAATTAATGATAGATGTTAGATAACTTTTAATGCCTATTTAATTTATTTATTCACTAACAGTGATACAGGTGTAGGTGTATCACATATTTCAATATTGTAATTCCTTTACAGTAAAAATATTGTTCAGTTCAATTAAAAATCTTTCAGTTTATTTGCAATTAATAAGTATATTGCACTTTGATAATTAATAAAAATGGCAATTTTCACAAAAATAATTCCCTGAAAAACAATTCGTCAAGAAAAATGCATGACGACAATCGCTGAAACATCCAAAATTGTTCAATATTGATTTTGATTCTTGCGTAACGTATTTACGTCAATAGAAGTACTTAACTTCTATTTTTACATCACTCATATGAACTAGAACTGGTTTTTATAATCCAAACTATTCTATTGACCCTATATAAAAACCGCTAATCTAATTTTCGTTGAAAACTTATTGGGTCACGAACAATTAATACCGAGAATCTATAAATCTTAAATTTGTATTTATGTAAGTACATGTATCCCTCTTATAGCACGGTTCATAGGTTTCAACATAATTACGTGTTGTTCGAAACCGTATTATAGAAGACTAAGAGGAAGAACATACATTTTCGCAATTTTCCTATCGTTTTGGAGTGAAACCGTGCTATAGTTTACCGTGTTATACAAGAATTTTCGCAATTTTCTTTTCGTGTTAGAGTGAAACCGTGTTGTATGAATGACAAATTACACAAAACGTAATGGCCCTAAATTGCTTCCTTTCGAAACATCAATAATTTGTGCACGCACCTAGCCTAGCAAGTGAATCATGAAAAATAATGTGGCCACTCAAAGAACAATATTTACACCCGTATGATGTTAATTAAAGGGTTTTATGACTTTGGTACGGAGTTTGCAATTCAGGAGGAAACAAATCTTAAAAAGCTGAAATTTTGTAATCTTAGAGTAAGAACTCTACTGTTTTTAGAGCAAATCGGACAAGGTATAGAGGAGGCTTGGGAATCAAAATTAGGTGAACATAGTCACCTAATTTTGATTCATTTACTACAAAAAATTGTATATGACGATATGATAGAGAATAAAAAAAAAAGATTTCATTAGTAGACCAACATCATTAACAAACTACCGTAATGGCTCTACAATCAATTTTATGTAATTTCTTGTGTTTTTAATCATTTGTATTCAAGTTACTTAAAAAAAACTCATGTTAAGAAAAACTCAATTTCAACTTTTAATTTACAGTCACTCGAGTATGAATTTCTGAACAAAAGAGAGCTTGAACTTTAATATTGTAAATATATATTTTCTTTACTTAGAAAAACTTTTGACATCGAAAGGAAGAGACCTTCGCCGTGCACTATTCTCTCTTAAACAAATTTTCCAAGAAGACAAAGATTTAGTTCATGGATTTGTTGGACTTGGTGGACTTAATTGTCTTGTACATGTTGGAAGTGGTGCTGATCAAAATTATCAAAATTATATATTAAGAGCTCTAGGACAGGTAAATGGAAATCTTTATATAGAAATGCCATTATAAATTAGTTAATAATGCTCTACTAAAAGGTTATGCTGTATGTTGATGGCATGAATGGTGTTATGAAACATGGACCAACCGTTCAATGGTTGTATACGTTGATTGCTTCCAAATATAGGCTGGTTGTAAAAACGGCACTAAAGTTGTTATTAGTTTTTGTTGAATATGTAGAAAGTAATTGTTATCTGTTGGTAAATGCAATCCATAACGTTGATATTGGACGTGGTACACCACCATGGTCAAATATAATGAAGTAAGTTGAAAGTTTTTAAAAATCACATTTCCATCACTATTTACTCGCTTTATAGACTTTTAAAAGATTATGAAAATTCTGATACGGAGCTTCTTATATACGCAACTTCTTTGATCAATAAAACTCTTTCGGGACTGAGTGATCAAGACAGTTTCTACGATGAAAGTGACTTTTTAGAACAACAAGGAATGGAAAGTGTCGTACAGCGATATATGTCACGTCCGGGAACTGATTTAGACCTATTAGACCAATTACAACTTTACGAAGCAGTATTAAAGTAATTTTTTTTGTATATTAATATATTGAGATGTTATTGAACTAAATTTTTTAGATTTGAGGATGGTGAGACTGATGGCATTAGAATACCCGACAACTCCGTTAGAAAAACTCTACGCTACAGAGCCAATAACATAAATAGCTTAGACCCGCATGAACGTAGAAAATCTAGACGGCATAGTACTGGTACTTCGCCAATTATTCATCCAACAAAAAGTTTTAGTCCGCCGATACATCAAACGGGCGACGAAGATAGTTCAAGTTCAGCAAATTCGGGCGATTTAAGTGACGTATTTAATATGGCAAAAGCAAATCGTGAAAGTGCTGGCGTAACGCCCGGATTACGTAGACGACGTGAACGTGCTGAACGACAAAAAACATTTATGCGAGAACAACAGGAAGCAGCTGCAGCTGGCTTACGTCCGTTTGAAAATAGAGAAGATCTAAATGGACACGGTAAATATATTTTGTTGGTTTTTTTTTTACATTAAAACAGTGCTTATGGTTTGGTTTTCGATTTTGTTGTTGTTATTGTTTGTTTCATAAAGCACTTAAATGACGAGTGTCTCAGAAAACAACTCATTAACAGATTGATCCATTATGGCATACTTTTCATATAAAACTTCTAGTAATGTCGGAGATATTAAAATAATATTTGGGGCTTTTTTCTGTGCAATAACTACCAATATACTATTAATTTTTATATATTTAATAATCGAAGAAAATTGAAGCAGTTATACATATTTTCAATTTTAAAACAATTTAAGAATTTTCCTTCAGTACTTTAAGAATAACTAAAATTGGTTAGATTTATTACCAAATTAAACATGAGTGCTAAAATGTACTTCAAAACTTTCCTTGAAGGACATATGAAAGATTTTTAATTAGCTTTTTGTTTCACAATAATCAGTTCTATATCTTTTAA
Source organism: Platyura marginata (assembly GCA_026745375.1). Lineage (NCBI taxonomy): Eukaryota > Metazoa > Arthropoda > Insecta > Diptera > Keroplatidae > Platyura > Platyura marginata. The sequence goes on along the minus strand of JANSTT010024901.1, from coordinate 4,788 downwards.
ATAGAAATTACTATGTAGAACTAATTACTACATACATTGGCTGTTGTATGTAGTAAGCATTATTTAGTTCAATGTATAATTAAATTCAATTTAATATAGAAATCAACAACAATTAATTAATTTTGAATTTCTATTTAAAAAATACAAAAAAAAAAACTTTGACCAAAACCTTATCTAATACTTGAAGACTTGGTATATTATAGAACTAAAAGTAGTTTCTAAGTTCTTACATAAAAAAAAATTTAATTTACAATAATCAATAATGAAAGATCAAAGAACATGATATATCTCTTTATTGAACTTTATTTTTGAATACAATGTTAACAGAAAGGAGGGTTCAAGGATAGCATTTGAAAATTTAAATAGAAAAGGCCGACGAACCTCATTTTATATATAAAAAAAACAGTCTTAATATCATTTCATTTCATTTTCCTTTCATTTAATCAAAAGTGTTGTTTTTTGTTCTTCACTAACTTAGGTCAAATAGTCACAGCATTACCAATCAACGTAGATGGTCGAGAAATTGTCACACCGTTAGTGACGAATACAAATTTTAATCCTAAACCATTTCAAACAAATGGACTTCAAATCCCTACTAATGGATTGGCAAATATAAACTTTCCGCTTCTCAAAAATTCTTCGGAAACTATTAAAAATGGCTATGATAAAGTAGAGACATTACTAAATAAAAGTCTTAGTACTAAATCTGTCACAAATGGATATAGTCCACAAATCATTCGTGATATTAATCCAAATTATATTCAACCGGATCTCAGTAGAAATAATAATGCCGTTGAGGATGACTCCAGTCGCCTTAAAGATTATTTGACTCGTTTGAGTACTAATGGCAATGGTATATCGGCAATAATTCCTGACAATAACCAAATTATTCCTAACAATAATGGTCAAGACTACAAACTTAGCAATGGCAATGGTTTATCGGACTATGGCAGTGATAGTAAATTAAAAAATGGCAATGGATTTTCTAATGGACACGTTATTTTAAATGGAAATGGATTCAAACTAGATAAGTTAGACGGTAAGTTGGCTTGACAATGGTTTTTTTTTTAATTGTAAATGTTCTGTATGTGGTTATGTAACAATGTTAATGAACTGAAATGTTTAATTAATTTCAATAATATTAAATACATTTTAGAATCAACAAATGAAGATAAAAAATTATTACTTCAATTAAAACGCGATCATACCGTTAAAGATCTAACCCAAAAACTAAGTAGCATGCCATTGAGTCCTCAAGAAGAAAAACCAAATAGAATAGGTGACATGTCTGGTCTTATTTCAAAAGCCAAAGAAGGTCTTGCCAAAAGTAAAAGTAAAGGGGAAATATCTAGGTAATAATTTTGGAATTTTGATTATGCCCAAGATTGATGTTACAAAAATATTTCCAAAGGTCGCCAAGCGTTGATCAAGAGTTAAAAAAATCGGAATCAAAAAAATCGGAAAATGAACTTCACTGGGAAGAGCTAATACAAAATATGGAACGACCATTAATACTGTGCGATTTGGATTTTACCGATTTACATATGGAAGACGATAAAGATAATTTAGCTCCGCGTGGACTTGGTGGTTCTGTTCCGCCACCACCGCCACCATTAAGTATTTCTGGCATTATTGCACCTCCGCCGATGATGCAGCCGCCACCAATGATGATGATGAATCTACCACCGCCACCATCAAATCTTTCTGCACCTCCATCTTTGAATAATCTTATTAATGGTCAAAATAATGGAGATCTCAATGGAACAATTAAGAAAAGCAAGAAAACAGTATATTTTTAGAATTTACCACTTTTCGATTGTATATTATATGAAAGACCTTTGTAGGTGAAATTATTTTGGAAAGAAGTTCGTGAAGATATGATTCCATTTAGTGCTGGTAAAACAATATGGGATGAATTACCAGAATCCAAAATTGATATAAAAAAATTAGAGCATCTTTTCGAATCGAGGGCTAAGGATCTGGTATCAAAGGTACCTATATTTAGTAGAATATTACATATTACAAGTTGATGTGAATAAATCTTCATATTATCATTAACCATATCCATTACCTTTACAGAAACAACAAGAAATAAACAAAAACAAGGAAATCATTGTACTTGATCACAAACGATCGAATGCCATTAACATAGCAATGACGAAATTACCGCCACCAAGGGCTATCAAAGCTGCTATACTAAAGATGGATGCAACTGTCGTTACTAGAGAAGGTATTGAGAAATTACTAAATATGCTTCCGACAGACGAAGAAAGGGGAAAAATTCAAGAAGCCCAAGTACTAAGTCCTGAACTACCATTAGGAAGTGCCGAACAATTTTTATTGACATTATCTTCAATATCGGAATTGGCAGCCAGATTGAAACTGTGGGCATTTAAATTAGATTTTGAAATTAGTGAAGTAAGTCTAATATTGATGTTATTCATATATTTCTTAAACAACGTGTTTTTTTTTTTTTTAAGAGAGAAATTGCTGAACCTTTAATGGACTTAAAGCAAGGCGTTGAAACACTTAAAAATAATAAGACATTTAAATGTATTCTCTCAACACTTCTGTCAATTGGAATATTTTTGAATGGAGCTCCAGTTAAGGGATTCCAAATAGAATATTTAGCAAAGGTAAAATTAATTAATATTAAATTGATTTAGGGGATATTTACAAATCACTACAAATTGAAAATAGGTACCTGAAGTAAAGGACACAGTTCATAAGCACTCATTGCTACATCATCTGTGCCATATGGTAATGGAAACATCGACGGACACAACCGATCTATATTCTGAAATCGGACCAATTACAAGAGCTTCCAAAGCTGATTTTGCTGATTTGGCTCATAATATTGCTTACCTTGAAAAAGAATGTAAATCATCTTGGGATCGATTGAAACTAATCGCTAAACATGACTGTCCACCGCAGCTCAAACAGAAATTGATAGATTTTTTGGCAGACTGTGCTGAACGAATCATTATTTTAGATATTGTACATAGACGAGTTATTAACAGGTAACAAATTGATTTTAAAATGAAAAATAACGAATACATAAGGAATGCTGTAATGCAGGTATCGAAAGTTCCTATTATGGTTAGGCGTACCTCAACATCGAATTCTAGAATCACGACCGAATGAAGTGTGCCGAATAGTATCCGAATTTGCATTAGAATATCGTACAACCCGCGAACGAGTTCAACAACAAATTGAGAAAAAGGCAAATCATCGGGAACGAAATAAAACGCGTGGCAAAATGATTATAGACGTCACGAAATTCCGTTCACAGGAGGATCGTGCCGATGCCGAACTAAGGTAATATTTCTGATCACTTTTTAACTAAAAAGGACAATATTAATATGAACTTTCTAATTTTCAGACAACTTCTAGGATCTCCTAATGCTAGTGTAGAAAATATCGAAAATACAACGCTTACATGGCGCCGAAGACGTGCCGAAAATTTGAAATCTCCAAAACTTAGACTAGGCGAAGAAAATTTAACAGATGGTGATGATGAAATATTAGAATCTCTTGTTAAGACTGCAACAAAAGCCACCGCACCACGTCAAACTCCTAGGGAACGGAAACGTACCCGTCATGCTGATAGAAAATCATGTAAGTATCGTTTGGTAAAAATTCATATTTAAACATTTTATTTAGTGTCTATAATTGTATATTATATGTTGATATTATATAGTGAAAAGATCACGCACTAGGGAAGGTTTTACTGTCGAAAGAAGTGGGGCTTCACCTTAATTTAGCTGTTTTGGTTAGTTATCACTTTATTGCATGGATTGTTGCGTTTGCTTTAAAATATTGTGATCTGCATTAATCACAGAAATTGTCCTTTTTTTTCAAATATACTTTTAATGATCATTTCTGTGTTAATTTCTTTATGATTTAGGTTTTTGTCGATTTTTAACCAGTTAATCGTTTGTTTTCAATTTTCATTATAATATAGAACAAATGATTATTTTACGTATCGCAATAAAAGTGAAGAAACTTTTGCACGTAATAACAAAGAACATATCAATGAATGTTCTTTGGTAATATTGAATGAAAAGACAGTCACCAAATTTAGGAGAGATCGAAACCTGCAAGGGCAATATGAAAATCATCCTATCTTGGATATGTTACGGATTTAATTGTTTAATTTTGTTACGTCAATTTTTGAAAATGAATAAAACCTTAATATTACAATCTACAAATCGAAAATTTAAAAAAATGTCATCTGTTAGAAAGCAAAACGATTAGTTTGTACTCTATTTCTATCTCTTTGGTATCGAAAGTTCTACTTTAAAATAGAACCATAAACCATAAGGTTATTTTTATGCCCTATGTTTCTTAACAAGATTTTCACCGCATTGCTAATATTTGTATTTCTTTGTTTCTGTCACAAAACAGAGCGAAAAGAGAACCGACAGGAACATATTCTATATTTTATTTAAGGTGAAATGGTTCTTGTTGTTTGTAGAGCCTGTAGAAACTTTTGTTCTACAGTAGTATTGTAAATATTTAAATGAATCGCTTACAATATCTTATTAGCGGTATTGAATTATAGCCAATAATATATTTTTTTGGTAGAAACCAATGAAAATACTAGATTAGTTTTAGCGATACCATAGTTCGATTCTCTTTTGTCAATTTAGTCCAGGGATACGTAGCGCCATTTTAAATTTCGTATCATACCTACGGTGACCATATTTTGGAAATCAAAATACAGAACAATGTAAAATAAAAATCAATTAAATACGTTTTTAAATATAGTATATAAACAGTATATAT
>JANSTT010024890.1:0-36978 GCA_026745375.1 Platyura marginata | reverse complement strand
TGTTGACATTTTTTAAATTTAAAAACGGAGCGGGACGGAACGGAACGGAACGGCGCGGTGCATTGTGCCCGTAGCTTTAATTGGTTTTTTTGTTATGTAATAGTTGAAAAGCGTATTTAGATGTGGGGGTGGGAGGGTAAACCGCAACATATTATTGACCTAATAACTTCATATGAATTGTGAACAATTTTTTGTTCGCAAATTTTACGATTATTAATATAAATTTAATTCAAAAGTAAGTGTTAAGTTATTGTGGTAAATTAAAAATGTTGGCTCACAGCCCAAATTATTCTTTTCTGGCAAATTTAATTATTGTACAAATCTACTGGTACTGACTTAACGTTAACACCATCTCGTAAGTAATAAGTAATCTTTGATTTGACAAAAACAGCATTAAACGCACTCATTATTTTTTGCACATTTTTACATTTTTACATATTTATGATGCAGGAAGACAAAAAAAATACATAATCTCTGAAATTATTATTAGAAAGTCTTCAAATATCTTTCTCGTATTTATTATATTTTTGTTTATTATTTTCATTTATATTTATGTTGTAATAATAACAAGAATGATGAAATTCTTCTTGTTTCTATATTGATCAAATAAAAATGTTTTTTGTTCAATATTGAAATACAAAAGATCACATTTAAGTGTATTTTCACACGCATAGCACAGAAAAAAAAACAAAAAAACTTATAATAAATATCCAGACCGCAATGAGTCAGCTTAAATTTCATCCTCAAAAGAAGAATCACGTTAATGGAGTCATGTTACTTTAAGAAATATAATTTCAGTAAAACCTGAAATCAATTTCACTTCAGTATACGAATAATACTAAACTATTATGTAATTTTGTAACATTTGTAATAAGAGGTCTCTGGTTTACATACCTTTTTTTCTCTATTATAATGCTTTAGGCGACTTTATAATAAGGTATGAAGAGAAGAGGAGGTGTTACCGACAATAAATGTTTTCCTAAATATTTGAAACCACAATTGTTTTCCCGGTGCGGTTTTTTTCTTTTTTTTTTTTTATAGAAAATTCCCTTTTGAAAATTTCCTGTTCAAAATTCAATCGCCGTATTATATAAGAGGAGAGGAAGATAACTAAAGAACTAAACAATGGCAAAATGGCATAGGCTACAAAGTCTATGTACATATACATATGTGTACATACATATACATACAAACTAAGGGTATACATAAGATAAACCGTGCAATATGTCACTGGAATATATAACTTTAATCGAAACATTTTATTGATTTTCTATTAAGATTGTTTGTACAAAGGCAAAATCCTCATCAGAATCAAATTCAAACATGTTGACGAAGGGATTCTATTTATAAATTATGCACATGGTGGCATAATACATATATGTATGTATATCTACCATATAATATATAAAATTATGCAAACACAGTCATGTGCAAGGAGTACATGTAGTACTTGTAGGTAGTGTACGGCGTACACAGCAGAGCGGGTAATTATTTTTAGTAATATTAAACATAAATCAATGTACGCTCTGAATAAATATAGATTTTCTAAATTTTCTTCTATATATTGACTGTGTGGTTGGTATTTATTTGTTTTAAGAAATTTTGCACTGATGTTAGTAAAAGTGTTTTTTTTTTAAAAGGATTTTACCATTTATCGTAATAACTAAACAAATAATAATTTCGTTAATAAAAATTAAGTTTGATGATGATGATCCGAATTCTCTGCTAATCTAGTAAAATTGAAGGCGCTTTTTATAGATTTTCATTAAATTCTGCTTAATAATACGACCCTAACAAGAACTAACGGTGCATACAAGAAAAAATATTTAAACAACAAGGAGCGATTACCAAGACTTCCATTGATTGTGGATTTATAGTCAATTTAGGTATTTGAGGCTTATAAAAAAAAAATTTTGGTACCACATATCATTCCCCTCATAGTCATAAAGTAATGTCAATTATTTCTAGTTATGTAACGTACGAAATACTAAATGCTTACGACAATAAAATTTTGAGTTTACTACAAAAATCTGTTAGACTAGAAAGAGCGTTCAGTTATCGCGGCCACCCACATACACAAAAGTCACAATAATCAGTGATCTGTAAATAAAATCGTCCAAAACAACGCTTTAAACGATTCCAAAAAAACAATTTAAAAAAAAAATGTATTTTTAATTTCCAAAATTAAAAAGACAAAAAATTTATTATCTCATTCTTTTTCTCAAACGACGGACAATTTTTGAATAAAAATATAATATTTTTCTCATTTTTCATTTTTATTCAAATAAAGATGACTACAAAAACAATTATGAAACTTAAAATATTATGTCTAAAGCGATTAGCATTAACTAATCGTTAATCATTAGTCGTTAATCGAAAATTTTTAAGTTATATGTCGCCAGCTACATCCATAACTTTAACATATACATATATACCATAGGATGTCCATGTCCAATCTTATTCAATGTGATTTTTTTTGTATTTTCTTCATCGTCTTCGTCTACTTTTCTATACGTTACCGAAAAATCTATGTTCAAATTAATGCTTTCCGCCTATAATGACTATTAACCTATCATCCTATGCCGCATGCGCGCATATTAGGTTTCGCTAAAAACAAAAAAACCACACAAAAAAAAGAAAAAGAAACGAGATTCCTCTTCAACATCACTACCAAATATTATATTTATATTTACATATCTAATGGTGCTGCTACAAATAATTTGCTTATAATAAATGTGAAGTCATTTATATCAAATGGTGTTTGCAAATGCCGATAAAATGTTGGAAAAAAAAAACATTTCCATAAATTTAATATTTTAGTGCATATTCAAATAAGCCGCGCTCCTCAGGTGAATATATTCTCAAATCTATGTCATAGTATTAGTTTATAATAGCCTTTTTCTGCGCATGCGTAGGTAAATATGACTAAACACACTATAAACACACTCAAATAAAGCGGTAGCTTTTTAAGTTTCATAAGGCCACATAAATTAAAATACAATAAAAAAACACACAGAGTTTAAGACAAAAAAAAAAAAAACAAAAAAATTGTCAAGAAGAACAAGCAAACACTGTCGCCTTTATCTCTTGTAAAGAAACTCAATCTAATATGCATTTTAGATAAAGCTCAAGAATTTTAATTTTAATCTTTTTTTTGTTTTTTTTTGGTTTGTATAGGGTAAACGTTCCATATTGTTAGGTTACCAATAAACATTTATGTTTTGTATAGCAATGTTTCTGAGTGGAGTAATGCCTCTCCGTGCATCTCTGTTCTGGGCGACAGTTCTCACATTCTCATGGTTTGGACGTCATCCAGAACGTTGTCAACTCATGTACTTCTTGGCCTCCTTCTGTTTCTTTTGCAATCCGGTACGGTATTAAACACCTTCTTTTGGGCTCACTCCTCGTTCATCCTCTAGTTAGATATTGTTAATTGGAGTTCCTCATAGTTAAGATGGGACCAATGCTTAATGATCATCATCATCGTTTATATCTGCCTGGCTGCTATGTTTTCATGAACGAATATGTTTAATTATTAACTGACAATACTCGACCTATTCACCTTATATATTTATTTTAATTGAGAATTAATTCAATTTTTATTAAATTATCATTAACATTTTTTTTTCTTTACAGAAATGGTGCTGAGATACTGTGAAATGGGAGAGGGAGGAACTTGTTGTACATATAATATAGAAACTAAATTAGCTGTGGCTGCTAGAATGCAACTAGAAAGAAATACCAAAGATTCCATTGGAAAATTAGCATCGATATTAGGAACGAGAGCAACGAAATTTAATGGTAAGTAGATTTTTTTGTTTTTGTTTTGGAATTTTTGATATTTTTGGTATTTTGGGTGTGCAATTATTTGTTCTAACTAGAAGGAAAATATAATTTCTTTTAATTAATGCATCAATCTGCATAATACTTATCTCTCTACCTACGTAAAATATTCATTTAAGTATGTTTTAATTTATGAATTTTCTCTGCGCCCGAAATTTCTGAATTTCAAATTAAACATTTCACATGATTTATATTTCCATTTCCAATGTTATTTTACATACGAGTATCTTATAACGGGTAATTAATTTATGTCACAAAGATTTTAAAAAAACAATTTTACTTTTATTTGTGTAAATACTATTTGTTTCGTTTACTTTGTGTTATGCGTATTTTTGGCTAATTTTAAGTCTGATGTATTCCAGTTTTTATACTTACTGTTTGTTTGTTTCTTACAAATGTGGCTGCATATGATTATTATAGATTTAGAATTCAGCGTTTTTCTTCAATGTTCTATTATTACTTAAAGTAAATTGAATTTATAATAATTTTTCGGATTAATTTGTTCAATCTCCTATTTCCGGTTTTATAATTTCTGTACATTTTTCAAGCAAAGTTCAAAGAACATTACAAAATGTAGATCATTTTTTTTTATTTTTTTTTTGACGACTCCTAATATTTTTAAAAATAAATAAGTACTGAGGAACAGTGGCGAAGGGTGTCATCAATTTCGCAGGATACTTTTAGTTAGATTTATTTTAATAATTTTTCGTAATCTGTTAAGCATTGCTATCCCTATTTATGTATCTGTTAAATAACTTAATTAGAGATTTGAGAAATGTTATGATTTTAGAAAACTGACTAATCTAGCATATTACTCTTTTGTATTGTGCGTTGTAATTAGAAGGGTACTCAAGATTTTTAAGTGAAGGTTAGGTTCTAGATTAGAAAAAAGAAATATAAACATTTTCTAAAATATCTGAAGTGTTGAGAACTAATTTTGAGATATTCAGACATTTTAACATTGAAAACATTCAGAAGTCTCTTAGGTACATCATCTTAAACGAAAATTATTAATTTAGGTAATTTATACAAATTGGAGTAATTGCCGAAATTTCACTTAGTCATGAGTCTTTAATATGAATGAAAGTGCCTACCTACATATATTTACTATTGACTAACTTACTTTACATATCTCTAGTGCTACATAGAATAATTGAATTAAAATCTATCACATCAAAATTTCATAGTGCCAATTTATCGCGAATTGTAATACAATTTATACGCTGCCACAATGAAATTTCAATTAATTTCGATATATTTGAGTAGTAATTTCGCTATACTTAGGTACATTACATAAATTTAACCGTTTTGAAGCGTTAAAATAATCGTTAAATATTAATGTCTACTGTTTTGAAGGCAGGTATTAAAATATGTGGACATTTTAATGACTAATAGTAAATATACATGCATAATGTGTAATTAATTTAATTAAAGTTTTATTTTAATTGAAAAATGGTCAAAGTAATAACTTTAAAGGCTAATTTTATTAATAAATTTATTGTTTATTTATTATATAAAAAGAAATTACTTATAATAAAAAATTGTGTGGTTCGCTTGAATTCAAATTTATTAAAAATGGATAAAAAAATTCTCTGTACTATAATCAAACACGTATAGATGTGGTAAATAACTTTATTGTATTGATTAAATTTTATTAAATTTTGTTATAAAAAGTTAAAAAAAAATTTCTCTAAGAAAATTGATTGAGAATGTTTTAAATTTATTTATTTTTAGAAAAAAAAACTGTTTATTGATTTTTTACATTATATTGAAAATTGTATCATTATAATGGTTTATTAATTGATACATTTCAGTAAAGGGGTGTTCCCAAAATACATAAAAAAACTTTCTTCCATGTAGTTATAATATTTTTAACTGTCAGTAGGTACTTCTTGTTATTAATGTCCAAAAAAAAAAACCATCATATAAGTACAACACAATACCATAAACACACAATGGTCCATTGTACTTCTTAATTAATTAATTAATTTCATTTCAAATAGATTTAAACACCACAACTCCAACCAATTAGTAATAAGTAATATAAATAATTGCTTTTTGTTTATTATTTTTCCCATATGCATTTATTAAGACCATTAGACGTCTTTTAATTGCTTTCTGGTTGTATATTCAAATTTTCTTCTTATTATGATAATTCCAGAAACATTTTCAAAAATAAAACAACTGAAAAATAATTTTTAAAAAAAAGTTTAGTTTATTGTTATTTGATTTGATAGTTTTTTAACGCGATTGTTTTGTTCTATTTAACTATTAATGACACTTTGAATAGTGTTTTCTTCATACTAGCAAAGTATTTTCTTGTTTTCGATTAAAGTAAAAGTAAATTAAGGAAGGAAAAGGGAAGTGAACAACAAGTGGGTATATTTATAGACAAGTTTAGTAGGTATATACTTTTGATATTTACTACTGAAGTTAGAAGCTAAAGTGTTGGCAAATATTATCAAAAAATAACCAAACTTAAGACTTAACTAACTAAATAAAAAAAACTTATTAAACAACACACAGCACACATCCTATATTTGTATTCAACAATGAAGCTCAAATCTTACAGCCACACAGTAATCCCCTCATTCATTGATATTAATAAATTTTTTTTTTTTTTGTTTTTTTTCTGCAACTATGATATATAATAATCGGTTTTTTTTTATCATGTTCAGACTCGTTAATTGAACTTGCACCAAACGTACCGGTTTTATCAACTTAGCTCAATGTCAATATACACCAGAATTTCAATCTCAAGTCTTATTAATAAGTATGACATTGAACGTTTGACTAGAATAACAAAACATAAGTTTTTTAACTTTATAAATAAAGGCAACATTGTACTATACAATAACACGTCACAGAAAACTTGAAGATGAAAAAATTGTAATAAAAAAAAAAAAAAAAAAAATTAAATATCGCCAGTGTGCATTTTAATGAATTTAAAATAAGAAATGATTTCATTTTAGTTATCATTAGCCATACCATAAAGTCAGTCCATTAAAATGTTAAATCATTCGAAATTTGTATATACAAAACGATAGTGAAATGTACGCTCTAAGCAAAATGATCTGTTGCAGCATGCTTTGTTTATTTAATTAAAAAAATACATTTATTTTTAAAAATGCGGCCAACATACTGGTACTTAGTCATATTTTTTTTCTTTAAGTAATTGTTTCTTTTCCAATATTTTTACTTGGAAATCATAACTTTGTAGATTTTGTAAGTTTATTCCAAAAAAATATTGCAATTTGAAATAAAAGCAAATTTTCTAAACGGAAAATGTTTATGAAAATATTCGCCGAAAATTTGTTTCCTATTTGAATGGCCAAATTCCCGTAAATTTACGTATATCAAATTGTTTTTCGTTGGAGTTAATTTTTATCCACATTTACGTCGAGTGGCCAAACATACATAGGTCGAAAGTGGAACTTTCAAATAATAATTGTTCTCTAGCCTTACCTCTAATCCCGTCTCATAGAGAATAAGGATAAGAACATGACAAATAATACAATATTTTTTAAGAACATCTTAGACCAAAAAAAAAATTAAATTAAATTTAAATATATTAAAATTTTAAAAAATCACATACAGTGAGTCCCAGTGAAAATCATCCATAACAAAAATAATAGTCCGACGTGTCTCTAAATATCTGCATAGAAGAAAAAATTGCATAAAAAAATCCTGCCAAAATATGTATTTTTTGGCATTGTATGATTTTCACTGTGAAAACTCTTGAAATCAATTTTAGTTCCCATGTTTTTATTGTTTATTAAAAATTGTTAAAAAATGAATAAAAAATCATGTTTGTCAAGGAAAATCTATGACATATGTGGTTTTATTAAGACTTTTTTACCATAAAATACTTTGGATGATTTTCACCGGTGACTCACTGTAAGTATATGATTTTTTTTTTAATTTTTAATATATTTAAATTTAATCTTAGGTGCACCATACATAATTTACTAATATTTGCTTTCAATTCTTTTTTATGTAACAAGTACCATTTAGATGTCATAATTTCTTTTCAGTCAACAAGAAATGACATTTTATGTCAATTTTATCTTTATAACACGTGTTTGACGTGCCGTATTAATATTAAAAACAATGCATTCATTATACTTAGCCATTCATTAACCTAACCTTATACTTACTTAGTTAAAAAAAATTGATATATAAGGAATAGTTCACAATTATGTATTAAAACTAAATATTTATAACCGCGTGCAGCAGCATATTTTCCAAGTTTATTTAAAAGAGTCACACATTATTATTTAAACATTTGAAATTCCTTCTTGTTTATTTATGATAATCTTCACCCAAGCAAAAATAAACAAAAAAAAAACACGATTTTCTAGAGCCGGTCGGTTTAAAGATGGCGTTGCGTTGTGTGTCTCTCTGTGTTCAGTTCAATTCACTCCTGTATGGTGTTATAATAATATACTACATACATATACTAAACAATTTATAAATAAATACAACAACAACAACAAAAAAGAAAAAAAAAAAGTAAATATTTTTCATTTTCCCAATAAATTATGTAAAATATGTACATAAAAGTGACTATTCCAGGGCCGTAGCTAATGGTCATTGACATATAATAATAATAATAATAATATTATAATGTAGCGCCATCCATTCCACCATTTATACTTTTACCTACTATATACTTAGCTATATATGTAGCTATTTAGAAAAAATATACAAGATGCTAATTGACTAGAAAATATTACCATTTTTAATCAATTTATATACACTGCCGATATCGATTTAACTTGAATACCATCGATCACATTGATTATAGATCATGTTACAAGCGCCAAAGCCCCCCGTATCAATAGTCGATAGTCATTATGGTGACCGTAAATTTTGTAGCGTTGTCCTATTGTTGCTATGGTCACAAAAATTAATGCAAATAAAACCCTGAAAGTCTCATATTTATGAAAAAAAAATCTTTTTCACACGAAACTGTTTTCAATCTAATCTCAATTTTACCACCATCATTCCTGAATTCCGGTCACTACAATTTGTACAAGAGGGGAAATCATTCAAATGCTTTTATTAAAAAAGGGACCTAAATATTTTACGGCACACAACCTAGCCATCCTTTATTTATGCTAATAAAAATGAACAAAGTTTGGTCCCATTTCAAATATCTTTCACTTTCCACTATTGCAACTAAACATTTTGACCCTACCCTACTTCAAATAACCGGACTGTTATCCTATAGAAACAGAAAAATTGGCTTAACATTATGCCATCATCTGTGTAATATCAAAAGGTACAAGGGGGACAATGGACTTCGGGAAGAAAACGAAAAGCGGTTCCACAGTAAAAAAAAACCATCCCGGGTCAACAACACGCGAAAAAATTCATAACTTTACATTCTCAACGAAGAGCTGACAAGCTGCTTAGGCTTCATAAAAATAGCCTCAGAATTTACACTAAACTATCTACAGGTTACTGCCATTTGAGATATCATCTCCACAAAATCAGCAATATACCTGACCCCTAATGCCGCTTCTGTCTCGAATAGGACGAAACAGCGAAACAGATATACTCTGCGAATGTCCAGCCGTGGCTACATTCTGACTGCAAACGATATCCCTCGCGGGGCTAGAACTATCCCTCGCGGGTGCTGGAATTCATTAATAACACCTCGCTAAAAGAGGACATCAGTAACAACAATAGATCTTAGGTCTCAGTGGTGAAGGGTCCTAACCTAACCTAAGCTATGCTGTCATCCTTTCCCCGCTATACTATAAAGTGTTACGTGTTACGACAAACATTTGATAGGTTTTATGTACGTAATTCTAGTGATTACACCACTAACCGTAGAATGGCAAAACAAAAATATTTTCAACAACTAATTCCAACCCTGAAACAAAGCAATTGAATTGTATTTACTTCTTATATAGAGATTTAAATTCATAAATTCATACGCGCTAAATTGTACATTTCAATGTTTTATGTTGGCGCATTCCGTTTTCTTTACAGTCAGATCAATTGAATTCAATATAAGTAATAATAATAAGAAGAAAAATGTTGTCCTATTGTGTTGTCTCTGTAATCACCGCGCGCCAAGAGCCAACGCAAATTAAAAAGGGCAAACCATATGATTGATTTATTTTGAATTTGTCGTCGTCGCCAATATAAATTTAAATTTAAAATGTACGACGTCCACCATTATATGGATATTAATTTCTGTTGCTGTTCCAACGATCAGACATTCAAGACATTTGGTTTTTTATTATGCGCGCATCATACCAGGCGATTTAAATTTAAATTATTTAAATAAAGTCATCAATTTGCTGGAAGTTTGATAAGTGCGTTTAACAATTTATGGGAGACACAATTTTAAATTATTTTTTTTCTTTCTTTTTTTTTTTCTTTTCTTTTCTTTTCTTACAGAAAATAGTGATTTTTGTTGTTTTTGTAATGTAATCGGGTAATGTTCATCCGCCGCACCGTGCCGTTTAGTATCGGTAAATGTTTGTATGCATAATCAGACCATTAATGCCTGTATTTTATGTGGAAAAAGTCTCTACCTGTTGCTATTCAGGGAATTCAAAGTTTGATGAAATTTATGTACACGAAGAAATGCGATATGCAAATTGTAAGTGGTAAAATGAGCTTTATAGTGTTAGAGAGCTGTTGTGTGTGTTTTTTTTTTATTTATTTATTTTGCCGATTGGAAATGCGAGTTTAATTGGATTTATTTAGTTAAGAGTATTTATAAAAGATTACATTACAAAGTTTATGTTTTTTTAAGTAATTGAGAAAATGAAAAAAGCTGCTAATAAGCTTCGGTTTTTTTTTTTCGTCTTATAGGATTTTATTGTATTTTATAAAGAAAACCACAATATAGTCATTTCTTCAAAGATTATAGGTTATCCATAAAAAGCCACCTGTTGTTTAGTGAGACTTTATTTTGTGTTTGATTTAATAATTATTTGCAGGAATAAGTCTAAAACCTTTGCCATCAACGTTTTTACACTAATACAGTCCTAGCCCGCTATAGTTACTATAATCTAGATTTTTGGTTCTTGAATATTTTTGTACATGTCGCACCTCCAGTTCAATAACGGACCATCTTAAAAAAGGCCATTTTTAAATAATCGACTTAAAACATTTGACTCAAATATTTTTCCTTTTTTTCTGTTTATAAATACTACATTTTCACGATGTTTTTTTTCTTAATTTTTGTTAATCATACAGTGCGCGACAATGCTATAGCCTCACCTATTTTTGTGGGAATTTCCTATTACGTTTCTATCCTTTTTGGATATCCTTATAGTATTTTTGTTTGTGATGATTTTTTACCTGCACTAGTGCACTTATTTCCTTTTATCTTTATCCTTAATGTCAAATATATAAAAAAGAGGTCCTTTTCACTGCGACCATTGGTCCAGGGTTGCATAAACATCAATTTTATGCAATAAAAAAAAATCGGTAAAAATGAGTTAACAGGTATTGTATATAAGCCATCGATCTTTTATATTTTGCTAAACAATTTCTGAACATGAGTTAAATACGAAATGTATCCTTATAACATTGAAATTTTGAAATAAATTAAAATGTGACAATAATTGAGAAATTACAAAAAATATCATAAAATCAACATTTTTGAAGCTACAAAAGCAATAAACATCTCATTTTAAAGCTATTTTGATTATCTTTAACTTGGCATTCTTAACTTAAAAAATCACTTTTTTAACATAGTCCGTTATTGAATTGGGGGTGCGATATATGACGACATTTCTTCTCTTGTATCATAGTAAAATTCGTTTCTGACACGCAGACCAAAAAAATATCCAAATTATTAAGTACATATTGCCATTTGAGATCTTTAATTTAAATTTATCTACTATATATAAAAATCTGTTCAATAGCTACTTAACGAATCACACTTGTGTTTCCTTTTAGATTGACATATTAGGTGGTATTTTGAAAATTTATATAAAAAAAAAAATAAAAAATAAAATATTCGTTCTTATTATTATAAAAAATGTAGCAATAAATTGTAGAAAAAAAAAAAAAAGAGTTCAGTGGTGAGAAAATATGTAAAATCGGATACATAAATTTCAAATCAATAAAAACATTAATTTTATTTGATTATAAGCTGCCAAGCTGCACCTACGTTTTACACAAATTTCCTCGATTTAAAATGATTATCATTTGCATAAAAATATTTAAAATTGATTTCAAACATTAAAATTAAGTTATTTTACCTATACTTATTTATGTAGATTATTATTATTTCCTGTGTGTTTTTTTGTATGTGTGTGTGTGTGTATATCTACTTAGCATGTAATTTATGTTATGAATTTGAGCAGACTCACGTTCAAATAATTTTTCTCAATCGTACACATTTCAATCGCTTACATTTACCATATACGAGTATACAAAAAAATGGCATTTAATAAGTGAGTAAATACGATTATGCAACTTTTAAGTCATATTATAAGTAAATATACTTATATACAATATATCTACATATCTGCAGCAGAGAGATAAAGAAACCAAAAAAGAAAAAAAGAAGTTAACATAATTGAATGTCCTCCCGTTGTGATACCAACAAATTAACATAATTTATTGTAAACGATTTGAACTTTATATTTATAATACTAAATCGGCAACGTGTATCGTCGTTCGACCATGATCCTCATCATGGTCACATTAACATTTTTCGTGTATTTTTTTTTTTTTATTATGAAACGCTTTTAAAGAACGACTAATTAAAGATGAAGAGGAAAAAAAAACCACACATCTTCCCAAAAAAAAAAAAAAAATTATTCGAAATTAAAAATGTTTAATTTTATTAATAAATTCTTGACATTTTTAGAAGATATCGTGTGTAAAATTTTTAATTAGTTTCACGCCAATAACTTCACAGCTAACTTTTTTTTTTTTTTTTAAAGGAATGGGTAGACTCTGATTTTTGTTTTTTTTTCTTTCTTTTTCTTTTTTTTCTTTTCGAAAAAAGAATTTAAATTATCGCTTAGCAATATAAATAAAAAAGTTATAAAAACACAGTTTATTCAATAAATTAGCGCAATAATTGAATGATATCTATTTTGTAAGTAATTAATTTACATTGGAATAATATTTAATTTTTTTATTTATGTGTTGTTAACATACTTATTGAGTAGCTATTAAGTTATTTTTATTGTCGTGACTGTTTTGGGCTGATTTTTTTTTCCAATTTCAATCAATTAACATGTTTGCCTACGTATTGTATTTATATATGCGAGATCATTGAATGGGGCACGTGCAGACTTTTGTTTATTATTAATAATAATATTAGGCAATATTTTTATTATCAATTTAAATAATAAAAAAAAAAGAAAAAAAATCTTCGAACTTTCTTTACTTTTTTTCAATTTTTTTTCCTTGCTTTTTCTGCAAGTGAAATGAATTTTTATGACAATAAAACAACCACGTCTTCACATTAGAATCAAAATAACCACCGCACTAAATCTCAATTTTCTTTGAAAGATTTTTCCACTCAAATATTGAAATTGAGTTAGAATTAACACTTAACTGACTGTACAGAATTAGAACTAAATTGAGAAGCTGAATTATGCCCTCAGAAAAAAAAAATTGTCCGCTAACTGAACGAACTGCTTTATGTCCGCACATCAGGGCCAAAAGCTAATATAGAAAGAATTTTACATTAAAGACGTTTGAAGCTTAAGAGTTGTTAAAGTTTTCGGAGAACGTTAAGGATTACGATCATCAAGATGGTAAAACGCTCAAGTCGTTACAAAACTCTACTATACGTACATGAAGAAGGCAAAAAATTGTTGTATTGTATTGTATTTAAAGGAGGGTAGGGCACTAAAGCAGCAAAACACTGCGAGGTACGACCTTTACGATCTATCGTGTCATGCTCTCATATAGTTAAGCCCAGTAACGGTTTGACCTTTTTAAAGAAAGTCAGTATTTCCCTGAGTGCTGTTTCCCCTATTTCCATTGAGGAGGTTAAGTATTGCAGCTGCATGCGACTGATAGCGATGTACTCATATAGCACGTGTTCATTCGGTCTATAGTTTTCTTTGTCATCTTGATGTTTGGAAACTCGTCCACAATTTTAAGATGGCCGATAAGGTCTCCTGGTTTATAGTCCTTTATTCAGCAGCATTTACCCGCTGCCTTCTTTATATGGAGAAACAGAGGGATTTCTCTCTGAACTGTTAGTAATGTTTCATATAATTTCCCACTTCAAAAATGATGATATTTTTGTACTTGCTTCGTTCACAATTTTTTCTAATTTAATTTAATCACAAATAACAAACAAAAAAAATCTATATTCAGGCTCCAAATATTTTACTATATCGATGGCCTAGATTTTAATCAATGATTCGCCGGTGTATTGAATATAAAGCTATCGATATATTGCGAAAAAAATATTACCTCACAAAATCATCTGAAATAATGCGCCACTGTTATACAAAAAGGTATTATGAATCCGAAGTACTTACGTTTATAAACCAATCAAAATTAATTCCAAAAATAATATATAGCCCATGGATATTATAGCCTTAGCCTAATTTGTCTACTAAGTAGTAGTTGTTTAGAGTATGTCTATACGTGTGTGTTTGTGTGTGTGTATAAGTATATCAATAAAATAAAATTTATTATCTAAATTTAGAAAACGTGCCTAATTACTTGCTATATAAGCGTTCTGATCAATAAATATTTAATATATGTCTTTAACACCATCAGAAGTGAAATGTTTAATCGATTTTAGCAATAATTTTAATAATTTATTGATACATATTGTTACACGATTTATGGGTTTTTTTTTCTTTATTTTTTTGAAGGTTTTTGATTGTCATGATTTCATCGTGCGGGGATGGGCTCAATACAATACGAATGTTGTTCTCTCTTAGTTTTTAAATAATTTTAAAAGTGCATTTGGCATATTTTAATTATAAGTGGTTGGACTTGTTTTAAAATCGTGGTTTTTATTTCATTTTAATTTAAATAATATAGGCCCCAGAACAATTTAGATAATATTTTACAATTTGCATAATCATCCGTAATGGCAGTCATTTGTAGGCACATTGGGTTATTGTCAATCTCTGTCGTTATTCATAATGAATATTGGACCAAAATGTTAGGAACAAGAACTTTTTCTTTTTGTTAATGGGGGGTCTCGCTAAGACACACCGCCGAAAACTGATTTTTCAAATGGATTATGATTTCTAGACTAAGTTTACACCATGAAATACGGGGTATTTCATCCGTTTTTTTGTCAATGGGATTAATAACAATTTTACTCCTTTTTTATGGATTACAAAGAACAAAAACCTTCTTCATTTTACAATATTTTTCCCCACATAACGATGAAAACTGTTTTTTCAATGGTTTCATCATTTCTAGACTAAGTTTAACAAAAACCTACTTCATTTTTAAGTCTATTGATTTTTAAGCCCGAATGAAAACTGAGTAAAGAACACGATATTTCAAGAAGTTCATCGTCAAAGTTGACATTTATGTTTAACAATTTTTTTCAAAAAGTTTTTCCTTGACACCAATTTTAGCGAAAAATCTCGTAAATAATTTGTTCCACTTTTGTGGTTATTGTCCCCTACCATATTATACCAAAGCAACATCAAATCCAACTGGTACAGTTTCGGAGATAAGTAATGAAGTCATTTGAAATTTAGGACAGTCATTTTGAAAAAATGACGTTTCTCCTTATTTATTCAATAAAAGTATCCTTTATATAAAGAAAAAATTACTCGTCGCCCCTGTTGGTAGGTAATTTATGAAAGTACCGTTCGCCATATAAATAGAAATTCTAATAGCACGCAATCTTGACGTAAACGTAAAATGATTGATTTGTTTAAGAAATCCAGAAAGCTGTAAATCGATATTTTGTAATAGAAAATTCTTTGTGTAATTTCCAACAATTTGCGAAAATGATTCTTAAATTAAATATAAACAATATAAAATAACATTTACAAACCGGGAAGTAATTGCCGACAACATTGAATCACTTTGTTTGACTGATTTATCACCTACCTACATATGTATGTATATCTTTACAGAAATTTTATTTACATTTTCCAGATTTCTTCAAAGAGCTCCTGGCAGAATCGAAAAAAGAATTTCATGAAATGTTCAAACGAACATACGGCGTAATCTATGAACAAAATTCGTATGTATTCTCTGATCTATTTACTGAATTAGAAAATTACTATACACGAGGTAAAGTCGATTTGGCAGAGGAACTCGATACATTCTTCAATATTCTGTATCAGAAAATGTTTACAGTATTGAACTCTCAATACACTTTCGATGATAAGTATGTTCAAAATATTTACAGTTACCGAATATTTGGTTTGGTTTGGTAAGGTAATACTAACACAATTTATTTATTGCAGATACTTAGGTTGTGTCAGTGAACATATGAAAGAATTAAAACCGTTTGGTGATGTTCCCGATAAATTATCGGTACAAATAAAGCGTTCTTTTGTGGCGACACGTACATATGAACAAGCATTGGCTGCAGCTGCTGAGGTGGCCCGAAATTTGATTAATGTTCGACCGAACGC
This sequence comes from Platyura marginata, assembly GCA_026745375.1. Classification (NCBI taxonomy): domain Eukaryota; kingdom Metazoa; phylum Arthropoda; class Insecta; order Diptera; family Keroplatidae; genus Platyura; species Platyura marginata. Next base: position 20,566 of record JANSTT010024890.1, on the reverse strand, counting down.
TGAATGTACGGCAGCTTTAACAAAAATGCAGCAATGCAGTCTGTGCAAAGGTTTCATCGAGAAACCGTGCTCGAATTACTGTGTCAATGTGATGAAAGGCTGTTTACATTATTACAATGAAATGGATGCTGAATGGGATAATTTTGTTGCGTCAATGGAAAAAGTTTCGGAACGATTACTGGGACCATTCAATATTGTTATGGTTGTCGAACCAATTAATATTAAGATATCGGAGGCTATTATGAATTTTCAGGTAAGTTTTATTTATTTATTTATTTTTTTGTGCACTACCAAGAATCTCAGACCAGACCTTCCTCCATGAGTTCTCGATATACAATCAATACTTCTATTGGATGATTATTTTATTAGGAATTACGCTTACAAAAGTCTCTTACAGTTCTTATTTATGAGGTTGGTATTCTTTATTAATATACCTCCTAAAATATTTTTTTATTCTCCGCCATCTATGCATTCATCTCGCACATTTCATTCAGCTAATGTACCCCGGAACAGTCCATCAGTTCATTGATCCCCTATATCATGGCCAAATGCAGAACAGAATTTATTTCACATATTTCATACTGCTAACTACTCATCCCGTCGGATATGATTCATTCCTAAAAATTGAAAATATAAATTACTGCCTATTTGTGCCTATTTGTTGCTGATACACTGTACTCAATTCATCCCGATAAAAATTCATTTATACGAAGCAGGGTAGAGGGGTGTAAAAGCCTTGGGTGTGGATATATAGTAATTATTCTCCACCTCTTCCTCTTCGGTCTAACTTTCTTTGGTTGATAAATGATCGATCCATGAAAGTTATAAGAGGTTTAATATTAAATTTATAAGACAAAAGTTAATAGAAACTTTTAGATTCCATTTCAAGTGTACGTAACCTTCGAAAATAGACAAATGACATAACAAATTTTGAATGTTTGTTAGTTACTTTGACCTTTATTGGTTTTTTTCTTTTATTTTTCAAAATTTTCAATTTAAATTCTACAAATATTTTTTTCCTTAACTTTTAACTTTCAATCAATTTTAATACTTGGCTTAAATGCAAACGTCCATTAAAAAGTATTCTTTCAAACTAAATTCATTTAATGAAAATCGATCTGAAAATAATATCGGCGCCTCATGCATCAAATGCTCATTACCATTAAGAACAAAGAACTTTGCCAAAATTTAAAAAGTTTAAATGAGAAGCGACATTTTTAAAATTCAATTTCTCTTCTTCTTTTTTGTTTTGTTTTTTTTTTGTCTCATTGGGTTTGTAATTTCATTGTGCTTTTTTTTTGCGTAGGTAATCGATTAGATTACTTTTACAACAATTTTTTTCTCTTCTTATTGTGCCAAATATTACGTCAGGGGAAATCTTATTGACATTATTGAAATGCGAAATCGTTTTCAGGAAACTGGCCAAGATATATCACAGCAAGTGTTTCAAGGATGTGGCCGACCACAATTGGGTCGACGTAGACGACGATCAACAAATCCGAAATTTTTCAAATTAGCCACAACATTACACGTTGGTGATATTGTCAATGATAGCGATCATTTCACGTTTGACGAAGAAATGCCAATCGATGGCGTTGGAAATCGTATAAAAAGAGGTGCGGAAACGGCAACAAATCGAGAGTTACAATTTGAACCGTTGAAATTTGAAAATTCCGAAGAAGTGAGCGGCGAGACCGATAAGAATGAACGAAAAAGTAAAAAGAAACAGAAACAGACGAATTCCAAAAGGAAAAAGGATGACAATGACGATAATAAAGAACCACGTAAATTACATAGATCCTCAATTGCAAATCGTAATCATTGATTTTTTTCTTTTGTATTTAATTTTTCAGATATGGACAAACTTGTCAAAGATATTCGACAAAAGGTTAAAGATTCGAAAAAGTTTTGGTCTAATCTGCCATTCCAAATATGTAATCATGAAGATTTTTCGGCACCACCGGCAATTGAGGGCAATTGCTGGAATGGCCACACCATAGATAGGTAAAGATATTGTTATTTCCGTCAGCACATTAGTGATTATTAATTTACACATATTCTCAAACAGATATGCACATTCAATTGTTACGGATACTCGTGCAAATCCAGAATTTCCAACCCATTCAAGTTCCAACACAAGACAAAGTTCAATTATTGCGGCTCAATTATTTACATTAAAAAATGCTGTTGGACAGTTACGAAATGCCTATAATGGACTAGATGTTGAATGGACTGATGTTGGTAAGTATTTTTGACATTATTGTTCCGTATTGATACGATTTCCTTATCCTTATCCATTTTTACTTATAGAAGAATCATACTATGGCAGTGGATCTGGTTCGGGTGCTGGAATTGATGATGAATATGGTGATACGGGTTCGGGACTAAGTCCACATGATTTTAATCCACGAATGCCCGATCATACGGATATAAATAAAATTGGTATCAATACCGTATCGAATGGTGGTAGTGGTACAATACAAAATACCTCAACGTCAATTGATCATGACGATAAACCGCCACTGTCAACCAGTGGTTCGCCTAAATTAACACAAATGTCCTTACGTCGTGCCCTTTTTACATATTTATTTCCAATTTATATGGCGTGGTTTGGCGGAATTTTCTGCGATTTACTGTGATCTTAATTATTATTATAAATTTAAGTGTAAAATTTGAACTGAACTCGATTTTTTTTTTTTTTTGGTGATGTATGAGAAGAAGAAAAAAAATCCAGTTACAAAACATGGTGATGATAATGTTTATTATACAAAAGATTGATGAAGATTTGTTAATGTAAAAAAAAAAACCCCCCCGTGTGATTGTATGTGTATATGTACTATGTAATCAAGAATGTGAGTTTTTTTAAGTTAAATTATGTAAATTATTTAAAGATTAGCCTAAACGAAAAAAAAACAAAAAAAAAAAAACCAATGTACATTTTTCAAAAAATACGACTGATCGTGCTTGATCGTTTATCCATGCCATAGCGTAAAAAATAATAATTTAATAGAACTTAAGACGAGGCATTGTTAATGATTGATTTTAATCTGGAACAATTGACTGTTGATTTAATTAAGTGATAAGAGGTTTTCGTAACAAAAATTGCAATTTCACATTTTATTCACTATAAATCGATAAAGAAAAAAAAAAACAATGCGCATTTAATCTGTTAATTTATGGTTTGACAATCTTATTCTAATTCTATTTCTAACAATATAACAGAATAATTATTTTTATTTAAAGTGGGGGGCAAAGACATTCCGTAAAGTAAAAAATATAGATGTTTGAAGTGTAAATCTGTTGCTAACTTCATTCAGAAGACCTACTAAAAACAAAAATGGCTACGGTTAGTTTGTGTATCAATTCGCTAAAAAAAAATCTGGTTCTAATGAGAATATTCAATTAGATTTCATTAAATCTGCTGCTAACTTCAATCACAAGCCCTACAAAAAAATGGCTACGGTTGGTTTCTTTACCAATTCGCCAAAAAAAATACTATTCAGGCTCCAATAAGAATATTTAATTAGATGCCATTAAATCTGCTGCTAACTTAATTCACAAAACCTACAAAAAAATGGCTACGGTTGGTTTTTGTACAAATTCGCTAAAAAAAATATTCGGATTCCAATAAGAATATTCAATTAGAATATTAGATTCCATTAAATTGCCGTTACAAATATGTTATGGGGTGTTCCATATAACGATCAAAATCAATTAATTAAATCAACAGTTACATTACAAATATCCAGTGTAAGACTGAAACGTCTATAGTTCTGTTCATGCATTTATTCTATTATTATTATTATACGAACACAATTAACAAATATTTTTTAACCCAACTCAACTTAGTTGTAAAAAAAAAAAACAAAAAACAAACAAAATAAAAAAATGTTTGCTGCTAAGGTAAACCTTAAAAAAAAAAAAATAATTAACAAAATACACAGTACAATAATGAAGCAGCTCTTATATTAGAAAAGATGATGTAACAAAGTGCCAGCTAATAATTTTTTTTTTTTTTTGCTAAATAAAACAGTCACTGATTTAGTTTTAAATTTAAATACGAAAAAAGAACACATAAAAATTACAAGAATTTAATTGAATATGACATGATTTGTTATATACAAACAAACGAACAAACAAATAAACAAACAAATAAAAAAAAAACAATATTTATAGACAAGACATATCACAGCCCAGAGAATAGATAGATTAATTTGTCATTTTGACCGAAGAATAGTAAATCAATGTAAATTTATGTATAACCAACCACTGAACCGCATCGGCTAAACTCTATAACAGGGCCATTGCACTATAAATGTTCTAAACTCTATTAATATGTGAAGATAACTAATTTACGATCATCTCCAATAAATTGGATCTGCTATTGAGATGGCATGGCACTTTGCAGAATAATATTTTTAATTGGAAATCAATTGTCAATGAAATAATGGGAATAATTTTTTTAATTGGACGTGGTCGTCAATGCTTGTCAGATTGATAGGTGATAGTGTATCATGTGGATCATGAGGAACTGGCAGAAATAGCTGTGCATTTACTCTGTAAAATTAGCCGTATTGGGAAAGAGACAACAGACGCTTGGAAGGAATTTGTCGGAAATTCGTGAAGCGCCCCTTGGTCAACCATCCTTAGGGGTTTATTAATCTTTTATAATGGTAGACCGAGGACATATCAGAACACAAGGAAAGTCTAATTGGCCCATCTATAGATTGCTTGCGAAACTCTAAACTCTAGCCATCTTTGATCAAATACATCGGAACGATATGGTTAATCAAACTCCTAGTGGTATTTCAGCGGTTTTGTCAATATAACCATTTGCAACCTGGGATATATTCACCGCAAGGTTTGTCCAATTGCCGTTTATCTTAAGAACAAGACAAAGAAAACTTGCCACAACTACTACAAATTCTTGTCTCAACCATGAACTGAGATTCAGTGGATATAGTCTCTGTCTACAAGCCCTTGCAAATTCGGATGGACTATTTATCTGTTCGTATAGATTTTCGGGAGCCCCATAGCAAGTCGGAGGCATAGGCTTTTTCATTTGAAATATGGCCGAATCGTTTTCGTTTGCTTATCGTATAAATTCGGTTCCCATCTATAACTTTAATCCATTATTCGAAATTCACACATCGAAGCATTTCACTTTGTACAAATATTTTATGAAAAATAGTCTCCCCATGTAAGTGGCCACATGAACGGAAAGGCTCAAAATTAGTTTGTTTTTGTATGCTAGGTCACAAACGAAAAGTAGACGAATTTCATATACCTAAGTAAAGTAGTCCCACACAATTTATACATATTTTTTACTTGATTTGGCTACACACATAGATAAAATGTCCTTTAATTATACGCACGCGCACTTCTTTAACTTTAACTACTTAACAATTAACCTAAAAATTTCGAATTTTTCATACCTTTTTGGAGGAAACGGAACAAAAAAAAAATACAATAAAAAAAAAAAAAAATAAAAATACAAAACGGAAAAGGACCAAAAATTAATGATCGCAATGATTGAAATCATTATTTTTGTACTATATAGAAATTATGGTGCCGAATTGAATGTATACTTCACATTGCTTAAAAAAATATTTCTAAATTTAAATAACTCGTAGTGTTTGTAATAAAATTTAATTATTAAATTAAACAAATTATTTATTAAAAAAAAAATAAACAAAAAAAAAATTAAAAAGAAAAGAAAAAGAAAATTATAAGAAAAAGAAAATTAAGTTTTTTTATGTATTTGTATATATTTATATAGCGCTTGTACATATTTAACAAATTTTTTGTTATTATTTTAGGATAGAAACAAATTTTCAATTAATTTTTTAAAATATTTAAAACAAAATAAAAAAAAAAACAAAAAAAAATAGAGAAACGATAAAACATTTTTTTTTATATATAATTTTTGGAAAAAATCATTTTTAAATGTGCTATTGAGTTTGAAGATTGTTTTTGTGGGTCTATTAGAGATAAAAAAAAAAAAAAAAATTGCAAGATTTATTTATTATATTTTGGAAATGAATTAATTCGAAAATTAACAACAAGCCATACAAATTCTAGTCAAATATATTCTCTGTTTATTAATTAATAATTAGGCCAAAGATTCATCTTCTTCTTAATAATTAAAATATTTTCGGTTTTTTTAAAAAAAATTCATATGAAAAAGAGGAAAATACCACAAAAGTTTACTCGGTAGTTCGATTTTGAACGCACCAACCAACCATATCTTTGCGATGGATGTTTTCCAAATTATTATGTCTTCAATTTTAAAATATTTGTTCGTTTGCTATAATAAAAAATAACGTAAAACGAGCGATGATAAAATTATAGCAAATATAGCAAATATTCACGCAAATTATCTGTACACATACTGTGGGACTTTTTCTTCCTCTACTAGTGGCGGCGGAGTGTTCGCGGTGTAACCTACACTTTAATATGCAATTTTTATTGTTGTATCCGTTTTCCTACACACACAAGACAGACAGTCTCTGCAAAAGTCAAAAAAACTTCTTTCATTGTAGACGTAGACAAAAAAAGAAAAGCGCTAAAGAGTAGCTTAGTTGTTTTTTTCTTTCTCTCACCTTGCCGCCTCTCTTATTTTGCTTAACTGAATTTCTTTGATCAAGAACTTACCATTCACACTGCAGCCGTATAAATGAAGAAGCGATTTTTTCGAATTTTAAAGAGTCTATTTTGGCTTAGTGACTATGGATGGCTTTTGGTTCCTCCATTCTCAGAAATGGTTTAACGTTATCGCATAGGTCGTTCCATATCTTTGCGTCGTGATTTTAGGGCTATCTATTTTCGATTCTGCTTCTTTACCTTGTAGTCTGGGATCCTAGTGTCGAGGTCCCCACTGCGATTGGGCAGTTCGTTTAAACTTTAAAGAAGAAATTCATTAAATAAATTAACTAAAAAGATTTATTGCACTTAACAAGTATTCCTTATTAGGCATCGTCTTTCTTAAATCTAATGCAGGTAGAAGAATTTATTCGTGGATACGCGCATCCAACACTAGCATGAATTACGTAACGAAAGTGAAAACGAAGCGAAACGACAAATTTTCGATGGATTCATTTTTATTGCGTCGATTTCGATACATAAAATGGCCGACTGCCATAAATAAGTTCCATATCGAAAAATTTTGAACAAAGAAAAGTCAAAAAATGTGTGGGAAGTGTTTTTATGGAAGAAATCGAATAAAATGTAAGTTAAAGTTGTAATTTACGAATATTTAATAGCAATATTATGGTTTTTGACAAATGTTTGACATTTCTGTTGATAATTATTTGAATGAATTATTTATAACACACATTTTGCAATAGACGAAACTTCGGTATATATCCGAAAAGTTTTCTCTTAACGTATATAATTCGTGCTAGGATCTCCCTGTTTGCCTAGTAGATCCTACGGTTTTTAGGGTCGCCTGTCTATGCAGGATACATTTTTACTAGCAAATATAGAATTTGAAGAAGATGAACAAACAAAAAAAAAGTACAAATTCCGAAAAAAAAATCATTTCTTAAGGCACCAAAAAAACAGATTTTTCAACCTCAAAGCACATAGCAATATATACAAAATTCAATGCCAGTAATTGTTTGTTTTTGTTTTTATACAGTATCTCATTACAAAAAAAAACCAATTATAGATTAATGAACACTAATTTGTCGCAATAATAAGAAAGAGAGAGAGAGGGGTGATGGGCATTGATCTCTATAGTAAATTGAACAAATTTTTGATATCAAACAAAATTATTATCTCCGATCAATAGAAGAATTATTGCGTCAATATTTGTTAGTAATAATAAAAATAGCTCAATATTTATAATGAATGTATTTTTGAATAAAACTTTTGGTTGGAATTTCGGTGTCCAACAAGAAGTGTCCAAACATTCAATGTAAATATTAAAAAAAAAACTCCAACACAATATTTACATTGAACAAGTTTTAGAATTAAAAAAAAACGAAAACTTCTTTTACTGATCTTAAACACACACATACAAAGAGATGTATTAGAGAAAAAAAATCCAATTTACCTTCTATTTTGTAAATTAAAAAAAAAAAAAGAAAACAACAACCAAAATTGTGTAATAATTTTTTTAATAAATATTAAATAACATTTGTAAATATTTTAGTTATACTTTTTAAAATGTGTACAATTGTTGATATGAACAGAGAATGTAAGTGATTTTGGTCCTTTATGTTAGAATAATTTTTGATTGTTGTCCAGCTGATTTCTATTTCTCTCTCTCTCGATTTCTCAGTCATACTATTTGGCAGCACGTAAATAACCTGGTCGACTACTTATGTAAATGTACAAAACAATTAATAGAACAATGACGCCAATTGTTGGAAGAACGATTGTGGTAAGTTGTTGTTTAATTTTACGATTTTCCTCTCGGCGCACCTTTTTCTCCTTTCGCGTTTCTTTCGGTTTATTGGCTAATTTTCGTACGCCCATATTTTTCTAAAAATTAAAAAAAAAAACCCAGAATAAATAAAAGAAACAGTACAGAGGGTCAATGGTCAGAAACTATGTATTAATATCTGTAGCCTCATAAGGAACATAGCGATTAAAGGATACGGAATCAATTATCTCAAATACTCTTATTCCATAGATGATAGATGACATATTGGCATAATCTAACTGTTCCAATTCAGTTCTTCCACCTCCATCCACCACCCAAGTTCTGAACTGTTCTGCAGCAAAACTTCCTAGGCGGCAGAGTAAAGCATGGCTTACTCTATTAACAACAGGATGGGCAATTCTATCAATACAATTGTCAAATTTAGCATTAAGCTTTTCCTAGGTGATGTGGACTAGTACTAATGAGATTAACAGGAGATATTCTGTAGGAAGCCAGGTTCGGTATGAAGGAAAAAGGATACCGAAGAACAAATTATCTATGAAGTGACAAATCAAACGACTACTCGTAAAATGGAATTATCGATGAGGAGCATACTTTGAATCATTCGAATATCTAGGGTAGAGTCTATCTCAGGCAATATGAACACTAGAAACTGATATATTCTCAAGCTGGTTCTGTAGAAGCTTCTAATGAACTTTAGAAAAAAGAACCACTCATAAAAGGATATTCCAGTTCAGATCCAGTGGTTTGTAATTCAAACTGATAGACTACGGGCCAATGTACGATATTTTACGGCCAATTTTCTTATCTCTGTACAAAATGGGATTTATATCAAATTGGATATAGATTATTGAAGGAGAGGTGATCTGCCGGCTATCTTTTTTTAATAAAATCAAAATTAAAAATTGAAACCAGGGCAAGGATTACAGTACAGAGAGTCTGTTAAACCTGTTGCACACGGTTTGTTTACCTTTTTACCCAATTTGAACCGAATCGAAAAATATTTCAAATTCACTTAAACTACTGGTCCTAATCGGAATAATTCCAAAGAAGTTTGAAAATTCTTATTTAGTGTTTAGTACGCGAGGGTCCTGTGTAAGCCGCCCATACGATGGTGATAAGACAGTTTAACTTTTTTGGCCAATGTTTCACGACGAATATTATCGAATTATTGGTGCAGCTCACTGTCACCATATTTATGATCAACATAAAGTAAATTTAGTAGATTTTGGCTATTACTTACATGTATAAATCTTCACCAAAGATGTTAACTGGCCGAGTTATCAATTTCAAATGAAACGTCAACATGACGTGTCACATATAGCCGTATATAACCTTGAATTAACAGGTGGAATTCTCTTTTGTTATCGGTATATGTATATAACTACGGTATGAACGTTGTCATCAATAAAACATTGTTGGTTAAATGTTTGCTAAACCACTTTATGTATTTAGGTGTATTACATGGATCTTTTGATGATGTACAATTATTTTGTGATAAAAACATTTTTAATTAAATCGATCTAAGGCGGGTCTATCTATATTCTAATCTTTAATTCGTTACTTATTGGTATCCATAAAATCTTTCGCTTCGTTAATTTTGGCAGCTAAATACGGCGAACCACCTCGATCCGGATGATTGGCTAACATTATCCTTTTATGGGCGTCTTTAATCTACAATAGAAATCGTAAACATTTTAGTAAACAGAACACTCAAATGAATTGCCAATATTACTTTGTTCTTTGTAGCTGACGGACTAACACCTAATATAAGGGCTGCTTCTCGTTTATTCATTTTCGCATCAAAGCCACCTCTGTAATATTTGGATGTTGCCAATGATTCAGCATCAAATTTCGGTAATTGCTTTAGCGCCTCCGTCATTTTTTGCGACATTTGTGGCATTTGACGTAGTACATAGCGACCAGCAAAACCCACAGCGGCTATACTAAGTCCAGCAAGTATTACACTACTCTGTAATAGAGATTAGAGTTTTCATATTAAATAGTAAATAATTTTTAGTAAATAATTACCATGGTTCTGGCCAAACTTAACGTTTTCTATGGGGTGATGTAAAATTTGGTTATGTTGTGTAACTTCTAGAATTTAGAATACAAATTCTTTTGGATACTTTTTTTACTTTAAAAATTTCTTATCAAACGGTTTTCCTGGTTTATCAACAATTGTTGTCATTACAAATATATTTTCAAAAAATTTTTCCAATAAATTAAAATAATTCGAGAAATGTCAACTTCAAATTTTTGTTTTTGTACGCGCGCTATATCAAGACTACGTTCAATTCGATATTACCGAAAAAGCTCATTCGGTGTAATTAATTTATCTATTACCTACATTAAGTTCGGATGGGATTTAATCATTTTTTTAATAAAAATAAAAGAGAGTTTAAATATTTAATGCCTAGGCAGCATCTAAAAACCGTATAAAATGTAGAAAACAACTTTGCATTGTGAAAAAAAACAAAAACCCTATAAATGTAAAATTATATTAATCGAAATATTTTGAAGGGACTTTTTTACGCCATTTTAATTTACATTCAGTGGTTTCTTTCCGCCAGCCATTTAGAAAACATTGAATATCGCATTTGACAATTTATCATTTCCGATTCTTTTTGAAGTGACGTGCTAACATGGCGGTCGGAAAAAATAAAGGTCTCTCCAAAGGAGGCAAAAAAGGTTCAAAAAAGAAGGTAATTGATCCATTTTCGCGTAAAGATTGGTATGATGTGAAAGCACCGAGTATGTTTGCCAATAGGCAAATTGGTAAAACTTTGGTAAATCGAACGCAAGGTACGAAAATCGCTTCGGAAGGTTTGAAGCACCGCGTGTTCGAAGTATCATTGGCTGATTTACAAAATGATAATGATGCTGAACGATCCTTCCGTAAATTTCGATTGATTGCTGAAGATGTACAGGGCAGCCATGTGTTAACCAATTTTCATGGTATGGATTTGACAACAGACAAGCTTCGGTAAGTGTCGTTTAACATAACCTAAAATTTTGAAAAGTGCTTTTGTGGCCCCCTTTAAAGGCTGGATCAGTTGTTTTAGTTATAATATTCTATATATGTATTGTAGCTCTGCTAAGATTTCCGATAATTTGTTAACTTGGAAATAATTGTTCCGACGCATGGGGTCTAACATATAAATTAGCGTCTGGCTTTTAATTACGCTTTGTTTATGGGTATTACTGGACTAAATGAATTTGTTTTTTTTTGTTAATTAAAATTCATTTTAACACACATGGCGAGTTCGACACGTGAAATTTTATTAATACGAATTTCCAAATTAGGCCAATGCATTCATTTTGTTCTTATTTCAAGTACTCTTGTATTCAATTTTTGTCGATCCTAAAGTCATGAACAATTTTTGGTGACTAGAAAGATAAAGTTAGACGTGCCGAACTCACCAAAAATGATCCAAAATGCCATCTTAAACGTAGCCTTCACTAAAAACTCTTCAACTAACTTCTCTCCTATGCGACTATTCCTTCAGATCTATGGTAAAGAAATGGCAAACACTCATTGAAGCGAACATTGACGTAAAAACGACAGATGGCTATTTACTTCGTGTATTCTGCATTGGATTCACAGCAAAGGATTCCCTATCACAACGTAAAACATGCTATGCCCAACATTCGCAAGTTCGTGCTATTCGCAAAAAGATGTGCGACATTATTACACGTGACATAACATCGTCCGACTTGAAAGAGGTCGTCAATAAGCTATTACCCGATTCCATTGCTAAAGACATTGAGAAAGCATGTCAAGGCATTTATCCACTACACGATGTTTACATTCGTAAGGTGAGTGTTTTTTGTTTTTGTTTTGGGAAGAACAAAATTGATTTATATGTTGGTTTGGATCTATCATTCGATTCCAGGTTAAAGTATTGAAGAAACCCAGATTTGATTTAGCCAAACTATTGGAATTACACGGTGATGGCGGTGGTAAAGCTGCCGATGGTGTTGTTTCATCTGAAGGTGTGGTCGTTGAACGAGCCGAAGGATATGAACCGCCAGTACAAGCATCCGTTTAAAAAGAAACAACAAAAATATTTTATATTTAAGCCTACAACTTTTGTTGTACAAAATATTAGGCAAAATAAAAGCGCGTAAAAATGAATTGTTCTTTAGTTTTGTCCCAAACCGTTTTTGATTTACATTTAGAATGTCTCTGGCACGCTGTATTTGTATTGAGAAGAAATCGTTCCTAATATTTTGTACGGCAAATTTGTTTTTATTAATAATATTTTGTTTTTCAGTCTTATCTTTTTGTTCTTAAGGAGGAGGATGTCTTAAAATACTTGAGGTAATTTTAATATCATTTTGTTTTAGTCATTTTAGTATTTTTTGTGTTGAATTGGGGCATATTGTTAGAAACTAAGTTGACGTCTTAACTTTTTTGTGGTTTTTGTTTTAAATTCTTCCTATTAGCGACGTAAGAACAATTGGAAAATCATATTTTCAGGTCACTTCCATGGTAAATTCCATTTAATTGATTCATGTCCAATGTAAATTTTTTTTCTCGAGAACACCAGTCCGATTTTGGTCTGGTCAATATTTCTATTTGATTAATTGTGCGAATTAACCGCTAAACGAACAAATTATTGTCTAAACTAAACTAAATCCAAACGGATCACAATGTCAAAATGTCTCCTCTAACAATATGCCCTTCTCAATTATTCCTGATGAATGTTCTATTTCTGTAAAATTTTCTTTTCAAGTAAAAATGATTACAAATAAGAACGGCCAACTGATGTTTTTAAGACAATTTATTCCAGAAAATGGAGAACTATTGGTCGAACCGATATTTTAATTTTTTTTTCTTATTCTTTTCAGGTAGAATTCTCTTTCATTTGGAGAGTTAACCAATTAGGCAATAAAGGTTTTCCGTATTTTGTGAAGATTGTCGTCAGGTAAGAATTTTATTCAATTTTTGTTAATTTGCATATTTTGTTGCCCTATCGGTACTTGCAAACATTTATTATCGAAATCAGTTTTATATTTGGTCTTGAACTGATCGGACATTCAAAAAATTATTTTTAACTCTACTTTGCATTGTAAGCGCACATTTATTATGTAAAATTTAATTGTTTTGTATTTATTTCTAATTGTGATGACAAAAAAAAAACTAATGATAATTTAAATGATTATTAAAATCATTATTACCGCTTAACTCTTGGTGAAGAATTTTTTTCAAATTTAATTTTATTAATTTCCATTAAATTTGTTTTCTTTTATTTACAGTTGTTGTTATTGTGAACGTCCATTTTGTGTTCGTCGGTTTATATTTGTGGTAAGTTTAATATTTTATTCAAATTATATAGAATAATTAATATTTTATAGAATAGAAATTGTGACGATGCTGCCATTCTGTTGAGTAAGGTTTATGTGCACCAAATCATTGAATCTAAATGATGAATGGCTAAATAAATTATTCTTAATCACTCCACAGAATGTCTTTATAGTAATTTTATTGATGTTCTACTACCAGAGAATGACAATTTTTTTTTTTTTCTAAATCTAAATATTCACATAATTTTTATTTTTCTCGTTTTTCCTTAGTTTTTACCTGTATTTTTACCTGTACCTTTATTTTTGAACTCTGCATTTCTCATACAAACGACCGCCATTTTACGATCCATTTTTTTTTTATTACGGTGACAACTTTTCGTCGCCAATCGGATTATTTCCATGATGGGTCTTCAGTTTTTAGTCGGTTCTCTTTGCTTTTCCGCTTGGCTATAAAACCGGTTTTTTTGACCTGTGTGATATTGGCTTTTGTCAATCAAGCTGCCGGTCAGATTTATTAATTGGTCATTTTTAATGGTACACCTACACATTTAGTAAATAATAATGCCAAAACAATGCCACCATTTCAAGTTAATTGAATGAAATTTCGTATTTTCAAGTATTTTATTAAGCGGCCATTTTACATTCTTTAAACCGTTTTGTGGTGTGTTGATCATAATGTTAATTTAGAATAATAAATTCTAATAAAAATATTTTTATCTTTTTTTTCAGACTTGGAAAATGGGGCCCATCATGCATCTCCATGAAAAGGTAGGTACAAACATTTTATAAATTTAATTTTAAATTTTTTTTTTTTAATTTTCAATGATGATCTATACCGCCCCAGTCCGAATTTGATTGTATGAGGAATCGGATTTTACTGAACAAATTTCTAACAATTATTTAGAAAATTACAAAAACAAAAAATCTTCTCATTTAATTCTTTACATCTTTACTTTTTTCTGATATGCTAATATGCCTCTAGTGGTAGTTCATATTCATTCAAGTAGACGGATCGAAAAATGGGCTTTCACCTAATTTGTGGTAAGTAAATTTTGAATTTAGTCATTAAAAAACAAAAACCTATTTTTTAAATGATGATATTAATTTATTTTCTGACATCTCTTATGAATCGTTGTGATTCGAACTGCCTTTAAATTACTGATTAAAAAATTTAAATTCAATTCAAAATTGAATTCCTTAATTTTTCACTAAAATTTTGTTTTTTTCATTTTTTAGATATTTTTTTTGCGGCAACAAAGACTCCAATGAAAATTGACTGTGGTAAGTTTTTTTTTTTTGGTTTTTTAATTAATTTTTAATTTTGCTGATGATCAAATCAATTCTAATAATTCTTTTAAATGATTATAAATGTATTAGCTCTAGCTGAAAATTATTAAAGTAAAATTTAAAAATCATTTTCTACACATGATGCCTAATTTTTTTTTTTTTAATTACAGACCCAATCAAAATTGTACGACACAAATTCGGTACATGATGGACTCTGGTCAATTCATATTAAAAAGTAAGTTTAATATTTTTTTGTTAATTATTTGCCATTTTAATAGGTTTCTGTGTGTTCAAATCATTTACCTAAATTTGAGTGGCCAAATAAATATTCCTAATTAACTCCACAGAATATTTTTAAATCATAAATTGATTAATGTTCTACTACAAAGGAATGACATTTATAAATTTTTTGTACTTCTCTTTATGTAGAATTAGAATAAGCAATGGTGAATTGTGGTGAACATGGTGAATTATGTATGGAATAGGTCGTGACACTTTCAATAAATCGGGGTGTGACGTCTTATTAGATTATAAGATTTCTTTAACATGCCACCACAATTCACCATACTTTTATATACGTCACAAACATTTTTTGCCGACTTTAAAAGTTTTTCTACTCTAGTTTCAGACAAATATTGGAGCTGATGGCTTCAAACGACAACAGCCACAAATGCATTGTCAAAAGTTCACCAACTACACCATTTGTTGAAAATGCCGGCACACTCGACTGATTAAGGTGAGAATAATTTTTAATTGTCATTTAACTTATAGTTGAAAATAAATGTACTTGATGAACAATACCGCCCCAGACTGAATTTGTATGACGAGTCGGAGTTACTGAATTTCTTTAAAAAAAATCCAAATCTCATTTTTTGTTGGAACAATTCTTTAAGGAAACTTTTTTTTAATTTTCAGATTTTAACGACAATTCAACAAGGAAGTGAATGAGAGGCAGTGACTTAAATTAAAGTTAAAGTCGTAAGTATTTTTAATGATTTTTTGTTTTTAAATTATTTTTGCATATTTATTAGTTGACCAATTTTTAATGTTTTTGTGTTATTAGTTGGGGGAACAATATGCGACATAAAATTGATGAGTTTTTTAATGAATTTTTTTTTTTTTTAATATTTCACTAATAATTTATTGGACAAAAACATTTTTTTTGAAAAATTCTCTTTATTTATTTAATTATGCAATGCAAACATTTTTGTTTTTAGGTTATGCAGCCTATACTCTTGATGTTTGCACTTTGACATTTGTAAGGTTTGTATTTTTGTATTTTTTGTAGTAAGAAAAATTGGAAAAAAAATGATGTCAATTTTAATCTGAATATTTATGATTAATACTCACAAATAATTTAAACCAAAAGGATTCTGATTTTTGTTAAATTTTTTAAATTTATTATTACGAAAATTATCAATTTTCTAAAACGAAATTTTTTTCTTTTTAGATTATCTTTTCCATCAACAAACAACATTTTTCCATCATCTCTATTGGCATTCATTGGTGAGTGGATGATTTACTAATTTTAAAAATTAAATTCTTAAAAATTGTGTATAATCAATAATCAATACCGTAACTAATAGTAGGAGAATAGTTGTATGGCAAAAAATTGTAAGAATGTCCCATCCGTTACAAAAAAATCACCGAGTATAGATTATTTTTAAAATCAAGGGCTTTTCATGTTTAAGTCGAAATTACCATAAGTGCCAGGGATGGCATTTATGTATTTAGGTTACTGTGCCGGTACTCTCGTGTCAATTATTTCTCTTCTTTCTAATGGAGGCGACTAAAAACTTAGTAGTTTGTTAATCGGATTTCTTAAGTCAGTTCGCGCTCATTACAGGATGCCGATGAAAAATTTATCATCACGCACATGAAATGTTATTTTATCAAAATGGTGTCTCCATTTTATTTTAATCTTTAATCATGAGATGATGATGATGATGATGATGATAATAATAATGATAGAAATTATTTGATTTATATGTGATCGAACACAAAAATAATTTGTCATTTAGCCTCCTATCTGATTATTATTAAGACTGACTGACATTTCTTCGTTTTATTACAGAAAATTAAAAGGCTACGTAAATCTATCTAACCCCCATCAGAATGATAGACGAAATGTAGTGTGAAGAGATTTTAGGTAAATAATATTTTTTTAAATTATGGAAATTTTAAGTTTTAATTAATTCTGTGATGATGTATAGTTCAATTGATATTTAATGAAAACAACACTTTCCATCTTAATTTCCTGATTTTTTTAATTAATATTTTAAGTTTTTTTTTGGTAAATGTGTTTTTAATGGTTTTTCGTTTTTTTTTAATTACAGAATTTTGTGACGCAGCTCTATGGTCTACTTAAAAAATATAAAAATTCCGGTAAGTTCCTATGTTTTTGATAAATAAAATTCATTTTGCTCTTTAATTTTTTTTTATTATTTTCGATGATGATGTATAGTTCAATTGATCTTGTAATGAAATTAACACTTACCATCTAAACAATCTGATTTTTTTATTATACATTTTTTGTTATATTCTAATTTTATGCTAGTTTTTGACGTTTTTTTTCTTCCTTTATTTCAGATGAGTTCTTAGAGAGCAGTAGAAGAACCAGTTTTAAACCAGTGTTAATTAGAAAGGTAATTAATTTATTTAATTATGTAATTTATTTATTGTTCGTTTATTTATTGTACTACGTGAAAAAAACAGTTTAGTGACCACTCTATATAAATCCTCATGAATTTTTTATTTTTAATTTCGAAATGACCCAAGTCTCTGACTCATATAGTGTTTTTTTTATTAGGAGGGTGCCTAATGGCAACAACAACTTAGGCCATTTAATGGCCCATTGTGTCTCTGTGGAGAAACGGTGGGTTTTGGTTTAGGGTCTGAAGGTCCCCAGGTATCTCGCCCTTATTCTATAGTGCTGGGCAGGAGCAGAGAAGATGGAAATCCTCCTCCTCTTCTCTACACGCCCTGCACATCTCAGTATCACTGTAGTCCAATCTCCAGGCATGTTTCCTTAGAGATTTGCATGCCCGATGACAACTTTATTCTAATTAAATGTTTTTAATAATAATGATAATAATGCTAGTCCTCTGTAATTGGGATGGTTGACTTGGATCTTTTCCTGGTTTTAAGATAGGTATTATTTTTACCTCTTTCCAATTTGGCGGGCATTCTTGATTTCTCCATATCTTGTTGAAATGTTTAGCTATAACTTTATATCGAATATCTTCTAATTTTTTTAGTATTTTTGGTGCTTTTGATAATTTTATGGTGTTTTTTTATTGCATCTATAGGAGTTTTTTAAGAATTCTCAGCTTTATTTATAATATAGTAGGTTTAAATGGTTTTTTATTTCCTTTTATTGAACATTCTTTTCCAGATATTTTCGATACTGGCTTTTGTGATTTATTCTCTTGTAAAGTCTGTTTTTGAGACTTACAAATGTAAAACTTGAATTTAGAAATTATCTTCTCGATCGCGAAACTTGAACATGCGCCCGATCTGGTGCGGCATAGAAACGATTTCATCTGATCTTAAACTCTAACTGAAACTAACTCTCTCTCACAAAACATTTCATTTTCAACATTCGCCTGGGTCATCATGAACTAGATGAAATGTTTTGTACTGTTGTAATGTAGTGTGTCACTACACTTGAAAAGATTCTTCTCTCAAAAGTAGTATTTCTAGTCTAATTTATTTTCTAAAATTTAACGTACGAGCTAAACTCAAGGGAGCGTCTATTTTGAACGTATAAAAATAAAGTACGTTTTGGGAAGGGCAATAAATAGCCAATGAATAATGTCATGTTCCCTACTGTGACTGGGGTGGTTTTGCTTCGATTAAACGTTTTTGAAAAACAAAATACAAAACACTATTTTAACTTCAATTTTTTATTTAAAATTGATCTAGTTTCAAAACTATACTTAATAGAAATAAGTATTGTTCGTTCTATTGGATCTATCACGTCTATTATTATTTCTATTTGTGTTTCTATTATTATTTTGATTTTGTTCGTTTCCATTATTTGTTTCCAATCAAAGGGAAGTAAAATTTGAATTTTGACTAGTATTACTATCTGAATTTGGATCGAAACTTTGAAAATTTTGATCAGAAATTTTTGAAAAGATGTTATTAGATTTCGCTGTAATATTTTTTTCCTCTTCCTTGCATCATCATTTTAGTTAAAATTATGTTTAGAAGTTTGTCAGTCAGTTTTGGACTGAGATACCTCAGGAGAGGTAACATTTTGATTAACTTCTGGTTGCTTGCCTCAATTTCAGAACCAATCTTGTTTCAAAGAGCCTAACATAACTTGTGCCATTATGGATTGGATGGAGTTAATAATTTGGTTTTGAAAGTTTTCTTTGCTGTTTCCTCAATCAAATGATCTAGATCTACTCTCGCCCCTCATTAAATTGGTTTTCAATACTAGTTTTGGTCTTTGTTACCATTTGCTGGATTGAATTTTCAAAAGTGAAAACATTTTCATTCGGTTTTTGTACCACATTTCGAATATCACCTAATAATTCATCTAACGTTTTTCTCGGTAAAAAATGCTGTCTTTTATAGCAGCGATAAATTGATTTGTTGTTAAAAAATTTTGATTATATAAAGTTTGAAGTGCTCTTCCGGTGAGCCGCAAAATTAGTAATCTTATAAATTGAATCTCTTGTTCTTCATTCAATTGTCCAGCACAAAGATAAGCCGAATTAACATTATTAATAAAAATGTCTGCCTGATTGGACAAATTGTCATTAATTTCAACCGAAAATTTGGGTACTAATCTACAAATAATTTTACTAAGTCTTTCCATAGTATCCTCTTTTTCTACCATTAAATTAATTTTCTCTAATAAAATAGCTAATTAGCTAAGTCTTCTAATTCTAATATTTATTGTTTCAAAATTTTTTCTAGTATTTCCTTGGTCTCGTTTTTTTCTGCTAATAAATTATTTATTTCGCCAAGTTATTCAATTTTTTTGACTCGACAAATTTTCAATTAATTTTTCTTTTTCGTCTAATAAATCCAAACACTTGTTTTCTGAATGTTTTAAAATATTGGCAGATTTCAGATCTTTTTGTAATTGATCTATTTCTCTTTATAATCACTTTTCAATTTCAAAATTCTCTTTTTCAATCAAAACGAATTCCAATGATTTTTTGAAAAGATAATTAAAATTAACGTTTGATAATTCTTTCAAAAATATATTATAATTTGTTCTCTTTAAGACTTTACTTTTATAGTCTAATATTGCTTTTTCAAATTTTATTGTAATTTCTTTTAAATTTTCTTTTAATTGAACATTTTCTTCTAACGTCTAAGTCGTATAAATTTTCTATTCCTTCTAAATTTTTCATTTTTCTTTTAAATATTTTTAATTATAATTTTAGCTTACATATATAATTCTTCTCCATTTTGTTGACGTAACAGCGGAACCAGATATGATATATTTTTTTAAAGTTGGGTTTTGGCAAAAACCTTAAAAAGTGGTGTGGTGACCGTTGGGAGAAAAAACCACAATAGTTATTTTACGTATTTATTTATTATTTAACAGCTCGAATACTA
>JANSTT010024879.1:0-36982 GCA_026745375.1 Platyura marginata | reverse complement strand
CTTATTGAAAATCATCAATATTCTTCAGGTAATGGAAATTAGCATCAAAATATAGTAATTGGGCTAAAATCAGAATGAAAAGAAAAAAATATTTTTAGAAGCAGGAAGTTCCACACGCATAATAGGCGATAACGAAATTCAAATGACCGATACTATATCTGACATTGATCCAATCACTAAAAAACAACTTGTCAATCCAATGCGCAATATACATTGTGGTCATATTTGTGGAAGAGATAGTGTCATCGAATCGTTAAAATCAAATTCTCGATTAAGGTTATTGTTAACGAATACTTGTTTTCTTTTGCTTTCTAAGTTTAAATCTAATTTCAGATGTCCAATTCTCGGCTGTAACAATAAAAAGTTTGTAACAATAGATGATTTAAAGGAAGACAAAGAATTTAATAGAAGACTTAATATTCAACGAACTCAACATACTTTGTAGAATAACTAAGCTGTTGAATATATTTTAAACTTTTATATACTACATTAAAGTTGTTGTATGAGGCTAGTGAAACCCGAATCTCTGGATGATTCATATGCCTTTGATTATTTATCAATGAAGTTTTAATAACTACACGGTACGAAGTTACCCCTAGTGAAAGTCACTGAAACTGAAGATATTTTTGAAACGGCTGATCAAAATAATCCTCATCTTACATTGATTTGTTTCTCATGAAAGGTAATGATTGTTAAAACTGATGCGGAATATTTGTTCTGCGTAATTCTCTAATTTATAGTTTCCATTGTACGGACAGACTAGGGGTTTTTTTTGACTTAGTAGTTGTTTTTAAAGTTGCTTCCACCTTCTGTCTTGATCCAAAAAGTCCTTTGGAAAGGAACAATTCTCAATATAGCCCAAATTCTATATATCTGCACAAAGTTTTGACCTACAAAAATCTGAGAAATGATTGATTGGATTGTTGCTTTTTTTTAAAAAAATTTTTTAATATAAAACTTAGTGATGGAAACCATACGTAATATGACAATCCAATAAACGTACTAAATTTAGGGGTTTTTTGTCAAATACATCATTTGCACTGACGTCACCTCAAAATGGCTACAGGATTTGTACAGACATTTTTGCTGATTTTGACTAAAATACTAATGCCACTAATAACAAATGATATAAATAGCCTTATTTGTGCGTGTACTACACTTAATAACTACACAAAGTTCAATTGAAAACATTTTTTAATTTTGTGACATCTTAAATTTTAAAAAAAATGTTACGTCAAAAAATTGTGTAAGGTTAAGGCGTTGCAAATGATCTATCAACGAATAACGGGCATAACGCGTATGTAAAAAAAAGCTGATGTTTGGCTGTTTTTTTCAATCGTTTTAAAAATTTATTTATTTCTTGTTGTTTGTGAAGTAATAATTGCATTAGTTCTTATTATATACTTTAGAATAGATCATCTTTTACTTTAACAGATCTGGTATGTAAAATTTATACTTAATAATCTATTGTTGCGTTATTGTTGCAACAAATAATATTGTAATAACATCAAAAATTATTTTCATTATTTAACTTATTAATTCTTTAATTTCAGAAACAATGCCTCGAAAAAGAAAAATCATTACTAATACTATTGTCGAGGAAGAAGACGAACCACAAAAAGAAATAGCATTTCCAGAAAAACAACAACATCCAATACACATAATTGTACAAAATGCTCAAATAAATGAAGCTTTTCACAATAAATACATCAAAGAATTGCAGCAATTATATGTTAAGGTACTTAAGTATTTGAAAATTATTTGTATTATCATTTATCACCCATATACACAGTAAGATCCAGAAGCGATAACCAGTAGAAGAGTATCTACAATAATCCTCTTTACATCCTAATTAGTATTTTTAAATTAATTTACTAATCATTTCTCAGTTGGGCCACAAGGTATTTATGTCTGTCTTTATTGGGGTTTTGCAACAATTTATGGATAAAAGTGATTCCCATCATTATGCAAATGTGGCCTTAAAATTTCTGGCAAAATATCTGACATCATATAATAATGAAGATCCGCATCCATCACTGGTTGAATGCTTTAAATGGTTACTTTCGGTAAGTATTATTTAAATTAATGAATAAGTTCATCAAATTATGTTTTGATATTAATTTGCAGACACTGAGCCTTATTCCTATTATTCGATTTCGCATATGTGAATTTGTTAATTTAATTTTAAATTCACTGGGACCAGAAGCATCTTTGGACGATTCTATATGTGACAATATTCTGAAATATATGTTTGATCGCCTAAAAGTAGAAATATTTTTTTTTTAATCTATTAAAAAACAAAAATTCAAAACCTAATTATTTTGATTGGAATAGGACACATCGCCAAGCGTTCGCGTTCAAGCTGTACAGGCAATGCAACGACTCCAAGTTCCAGACAATCTAAATGATCCAATTGTTAAAATTTATCAATTTCATTTGAGCAGCGATCCGTCACCATATGTTCGACAGGCAGTTATAACATCAATCGGTAGAAATTTCCATACAATTCCATTTATATTGGAACGATTTTGGGATGTCGATGAAAAAGTTCGACGACATGCCTATTTACAAATGAGCAGTTATCCGGTTAAGTCTTATAAAGTTGCACAACGTTTAACCTTTTTGGAGCAAGGATTAAACGATCGGTCGGAAATGGTGAAAAAGGTAATTGATTGAAAACCAGATTAGTAAAATATTTATTTTAAAGTTGTGGTTTTAGGTGGTCACTGGTGTACTGTTACCTCAGTGGCTGGAATCTTATGGTAAAAATTTTATTGCATTTACATCAGGATTAAAATTAGATGGAAACATAAATGATGTCGACAGATTTCGAAAAACAGCTAAGATGGCTTTAATGGAAATTTTCAAGTAAGTTTTAAAATATTGGCTAACAGGGAATTTTGGGAAAATATGTCCCAGTTTTTCGTAACTTTATTTCGACATATTAAAAATATGGATCTGGTCAAGTCATAAAGAAGATATGGGGGATTCTTTGATAGTAATATTCAATCTAACTCTAACAAGAGACAGTATTTTGATCGGTATCGGTAAATTGTGATATATTGACTAAATTTAAAAAAAAACAAAATGGCTAAATATTTTATTATTTATTAAAAAAATTACTTTATTTTCAGACAACAAAATGATGATGTTTTAATTGAAGCATTACAGCTTGAAAAAGAAAACGAATTCAAGAACTGTATTCCATTCGAACATTTAACCGTTGAATCCAGTTTGTATTGGTCATGTCTTCTTGAATATCTTCAAAGTCATGATGATAAATCCGATCAAGTTGATCTAATTATCCCAGAGTTAAGTTCATTTTGCAATTATATATTAAAGTAAGTATAATAGAACTACATATGCATAGATCAAACATTTACTTGTCTATTCCATTGAATAATTTAGATATTGTGAAATAACACATAATAAAGAAATGGATAAATGGATATTGATGGATTATCAATATGTGTTGCTAAGTCTAACCGATATTTTGTTAAAATTCGATTTAGGAGACGAAATTGGACGTCAAACTTTAAAATCTCTGCTTACATCAATAATTGTTAACGAAGAAATCGAAGAGAATACGGTACGCAATTTATCCGACTGTGCTGAGAATTTATTACCAATTGTCGAAGATCGATTGCAATTTATCGTCGATATTGTTGAACAAGTTATGAATATTAATACGTCTAGTGTCATTGATTTATCAGATGTTGCAGTTACATCGCTATTAGAAAAAGATCAAGATCTAAAGGTTCAGGTGTCAACATTGAAATGTAAAATAATGGACTTAAAAGAACAGGAAACTGATTCGATTGCACAAAAAGATTATGTTAAAACGGCACAGATAACAGAATCATTAAATGTGTGCAATGACCAAATGACCAATTTAATAAAAACAGCCTTAACTAAAACTAGTGCTTCGGTACCGGTAAGTTTAAAAAATAAATTCCAGAAAGAAAAAAAATCGAATCAAAAACTTATTTTCTCTTTATTGAACAGAATAACTTATTGTCGATACTACAAATGAAAAAAGTGACTTCCGAAATGATCATAAAATGTTTACAACTTCTTTATCACGCCGTTCGGTCACGTAGTGTAGAATCGCTAACACCGAACATGTGTCAACTGTATAAGGTACATTATTATTATCCTTAAATTCTATTTGAATGAATAATTCTTGTGTGACATGTGTGCCTGTCTGTCTATAATCATGATTTTGCCTAAATCAATTCAAATTTTCTATTTGTCAATAAAAATGACCTGTAGAAAATTTTGAAGAAATAAAGAAAATGAGAAAAAAAATCTAAATAATCTTAATTTTTAGGATTTCATCCGTTGCCAAATTGAATCAAGTCAAATGTTAATCAGAGATTGGGCACTCAAATGTGCCAGCTTATTTAGTTTACTTTATGATCAATTGGCTAAAGATTCTTACAGAGAGCTTCTGGCACAATTTTTCAAACATCAAAATTCTCGTATCTGGACGACAGCCATATCTGCATTGTTTCAACTTGTCGATAGGTAAATTATTATTAGTGTTTGTGTGACGAAATGAAAATTAATTTAATTCCTCTATAGATACGGATTTGTATTTTTTGAAGTAGACGAAGGTGATAAACATAAAGATAAATCAAAGAAATCATGTCGTCAATTGTTTAATACAATGGAGTATGCTGACATGGACGAAGAAAATTTGTCGAATGGTGGTAATGGTAATTTGTTTTTTTTTTATTTCATTTTTTTTTTTGCGGATGTTTGACCTGATTCAAAACTTACTTTTTCAGGCATGGATTTAATGCATTTATTTGGCTACTTTTTGGACACATGTTGCGAAGTAAGCATCATGAGTTCATTAGTAGACGGATTTTGTCGTCTCATACTACATGGACACTATACATCTAATGAAATGGTATCAAAATTATTGCTGAAATATTTCAATCCATCAACCGATCCAGAAATCAATCAAATTCTTGGAATATTTTTTGAAACGCTGGTAAGATTAAAAAAACAAGAATGTCTACAGCCGACGTTACTGCCAACGTTGTTTATAATTTTGGATGCACCAAACGAAAATCCATTGCGAGAAGTTAAACCGGAAACCGTTTTAAGATTTGTCATAAACTCTACGTCTCCATTGTGCTCTAGTCCAGGTAAAATATTGGATATTCACAATATTCCAAATATTAATCATCTGTTCGAATGGTTTATAGGTCTTAATATTCACAATACATTAGCTATGTCATTTCTTGAAGTAATGAACGCTAATCCAACAAATAAGGATTTAATTCGTCTTCTGTCATCTGAGTTACTTTCATTGGAAGTGTCTGATGATCCACTGTTGCGAAATGATTTGAAAGTTTGCTTGGACAAATTGCTGGAGGTATTAAATTCGTGATTTTTTTTTTTTATTAAAAATTTATTGTGTTCAAACATTAAGACCCTTTAAGACGTCTACTGCACACGATATGACACCAACAAATATTAGAAATATCAGTGTCAGTGCCAGTTTACGAATTTTAATTTAAAAGTAAGTGCCCAATATCTAGCCGATATACAAATGATAATTTTTGATGTTGTTTCGTGTGCAGTGAACGAATCTTTTAAAATGGAACACAATCAGATGAGATTTTTTTTTTATGAATAATAAATAAAGTAAAATATTTTCAGTTGCCTCTAGACACAAAAACAATAACTAACATTAAATCGTTTAAGCAAATATTAGATGGAAGATTTGTCGGTGAATTGACATTTTCATCTTCTGGTGTAGTTGTTGACCGAAATAAAAATGGTACATCCGATGAGGTAAATTTTGTATATGAAATGATGAGAACCAGAGTTTCCATTAAAGGAGGCGTTCAAGAAGAACATATTTTGAAAAAAATACTTTCTTTAGAAAAGATCTGAACGTATTATAAACAATTTTCTTTTAACCTTCTTCTTTAACACTCTAATTTTTGGAAGCGTATTTAAAATTAACTAAATATCTCAACATACATTCAATGTTGGTTAGTTGCCTACCAGCAACTGATATTATTTACAATATACATAAGGTATTTAAAATATTGTACTTTTTATAGGAAAATGTTGAAGTGCAATTATCAGAAAACGAAGATGATGAAATTGAAGAAAATATGCCACAACAACAGCAAGAAAATGATGAAAATGTAGCAGAAAATATCAATAATATAGACAATAATGAAGATGCTGAAAATGTTTCAAATTCAAATAATGATGTTAGTGATGAAGATATTATACCATTAACACCTACCAATAAAAATGTTCCGACACAAACGCCGACGACATATGGTCTAGAGAATTCCACACAGGCTAGGTATCTAAGGAAATCGATGCACGTTCGTCAATTGTCCGAAGACGGGAATACAGCGTCACCACCAAAAATGAGAAACAAAGAGCCAAAAACGAAGGCAAAAGAAAACAAACGACCACCGTCTCGACGAAATCGTAATCAAATATCTCAAGAAGTTGAACCAATACCATCTACCAGTAATAATAATAAGGTATGTGCTAAATTTATATAATATTTAGTGAGTTTATGTCAAATAAATCAATAATCATTTGAATAATAGGTATATGTAATTGTTAATAATAAATATTTTAATGCTTTTTAAATAAAATTACTTTATTCATAACGTGACCAAGTGTTTTTTTTTACCTTGATTAAATTAATTTGGAAGTTCTATAAGATTTTGTCTTTTCGTGATAAATTTAAAACTGAATTACATCATTTCTGTGCTTTAGTGGTCACGTTATGAGTTCTAACATACATTAGTTTTAATATATTACTTTTGGTGTTGTCATTTATTACATTAGTAATCCTTATGTATCGCTTTGTACAAAGGGCGGGCTGTCACAAATTTTGACTCTTAATTGAATTTTTGTTTTATGTTCAAGTTCCAAAGGAACTGTTAAGATAATCGAATTTTTTTTTTTTATTGTCACACAAATTGCTTTATAACAATTTAACGCTGAGTGTCAGACTTCATTAAATTAAATCTTATAACGAGAACATGCTTATTATAAAGAACATGTAAAATGCCTTTAAAGTTTAAACAGTTCTACCTTTTCATCACGAATAATTGAAGAAGAAAAAACCGGTTTACCTTGAATGTTACTACCCCAAGGGTCTCAATATTTATATTTAATATCGCCAATTCCTCAGACCAAGTCTGTCTTTTAAACTCTGTCTGTATAACTAATATTAATATTGTCCATCCACCTCGTTCTGTTTTACGAACTTCGGAGTTACCATTTCTTAACCGACTAAGATGTAATTTGTATAACGGTGGTCTAGTCTAGATCTCCAACCTTTTGATTTGAAGTATTGGATCTAGGTCACCGTTAAATGTTGTAAGATTTTATTTTTTTTACATAATAAAACTACACTTTTGATCTAAATACAAACTCAAACTAATAAACAAATTTGACGTTCACAAGATTCACGTTGTTGGTGATTTTAGGGGAGATAAAGTTGGCATATAAAAATACTTGAAATAAGAGCAAAACGTACACTTTGAGATGTAGAGTTAGATGGATTGATAAAATTAAACGCTAATTAAAAAGTTTAGATTGAAAGCATACCTAAATAGTAATTTTTTATTTTAATATTATTTACCGATTTTTTTTTGTTATAGAATACAACCGACAGCGATAATCAAAAGGTGAAAAAAATGCCACAAAAAACAAAAGGAAATGATAAAG
Organism: Platyura marginata; assembly: GCA_026745375.1. NCBI lineage: Eukaryota > Metazoa > Arthropoda > Insecta > Diptera > Keroplatidae > Platyura > Platyura marginata. The sequence continues at coordinate 29,257 of JANSTT010024879.1, read as the reverse complement.
TACAGCGTAAATCATCAAGGATAAATAATATAGATAAGACATTACCTGATTTGGAATTAGAAAATCGCACAAACAAAAGTATGAATAAGACTGACGATAATGAACAGTCGTTAGAAAAAAAATCACCTAGAAAAAGCAAGAGAAACGATAATGCAGATAAATTGCCTATACGAAAAGGGAGAGATAAATCTTTGGAGAGTAGAAAAGCCGATTCAGAATCGGAAAAATCAAAAAATAGCTTGGCCAGTCGAAAAAGAAACGAGGATCCAGTTCAATTACCGTTAAATAAAAGAACAAGTAAGAGTGTTGAACGCTTGAAACAAACTGCAATCAATAACGAACAGAAAAAACAATCAGAAGGCGTTGTTAGGCGACAAAGTCAACGACTAGGCGTCGGCAGAAGTCGTAGTACAACAAAGATAATTTCTAAAACTAAAAAACCTAGAACAAAATCTGAATTGAATAAACAACCAACGAAGATGTTATCGCGACAAGCAAGATCCCTTTCCAATTCTATAGTTCGTAATAGAACGGCAATGAGCACAACGAGAAATTCATCTCAAAGTAAAAATTCCGAAAAAATGAAAACTATAGCATCCTCGACAGTAACAGCTCAAAATGTCATCACGCCTAAAAAGGTGCGAAATTCTCTCGATACCATAAAGCGACTTATAAATACCGACAACTCTCACACATACCAAACACGGCGAGCGGTGATGGATGAATTTATAAGCAACAATATAATTACTCGCCGAAAACTTTCGGCTGACAATATAAAAACACCAATTTGTATACATTTACGTTCGGGCCATTCTCTTGAACGAAATAGTAATCGAAACAATCAAACCGGAACAACTAAAGAACTAATAGGAAATCAAATTGCAGATGATGTTCAGACGAGGTCAAATTCGAGAAAAAATTTAACTGAAATGTTCAATTCTTCTAAAAATGCAGACTCACCAAACCAGGAAGCAGTACGAACATCGAAACGACAGATGAATCTAAAACAAAAATCAACGGCAACTGTTACTAACAAATAATTGGCAAGGAGTACAACAACGGAAAGTAATTATGAACATTAAATAAATATTTTTCATATTTTTCACTGTTGTTTGAATTGTTCATTTTTCATAATAAAATAATTAAGGAATGTAGTCAATTATAGTGCTTTTTATTTCAACATTATTTTGCTTCCACACACCTACACACATTGAATAAATAAAGTGAAAGCTTTTTGAAAATTGATTTCTTAACGTTTTGAATAGTAAAAATAATCGGACGATAACTCAAGAATGCGTTGAGCTAGAAGACTTGAAATGTTAACAGTTATGTGCAGGAGTTAATTGTTATTGTAATATACACTTTTTTCTGAAAAACCTATTTTTTCACCTTTTCTCCCAATAACAAATTTTTCAAAATAAATTATAATTACAAAAAATAATTTATTCTATGTACAGCATAGGTGAGCATCATTTTTGACCGACCATTAACCCTTACAAAATTACCTATAAAACGTTTTTCTTACATTTCTTATATGAATTGGAAAACGAATTGTAAATACAAAAAAAAATAGCCATTTGATAATCCTTTGACAATTTTAACCCTAATCACACCAGGTTATTTTTATGATAAACAAAACATGGAGATATTTTACTTAGTGAGAATAATTTACGTAAATTAATGCTAAAGGAAACTATTATTGGTCAATTTTACTCCATATATACATAATTATACATTTATTCAATTAATAATTGCTTATAAAAGAATTTAAAATTTTCCAAAATAAAATGTGACCCCAAAGTCACAACCTGGATGGCCTATGCTCCCTCGTGGAACGACGAACGGCCTGATGATGATGATGATGAATCCTAAAAAAATTACATACACATTTGGTAACAAATAATAAAAATATTTATTTCATTAGTTCAAATAATATTTTCTCATTAACATTTTATTACAGTGGTTGAAAAAAGAACTTTGTAATAATCCATAATTTCAAAATTACATACGTCCTAAAAATAAAGAAACTTAAACTACATTTTGAGCAAGTATAAAAATGATATTTCAAGAATTTAAAAAAAAAAATTCATTTCCTTAAAAAAAAACTTATAATATTTAATAGTTAATTATATTAATTAATTATTAGTGGATAAATAATAATTAATAAAAGAAAGAACTTCATAGATTATTAAACTAACATATCGTTAACGTTTAAGGACCAATACTTTAATCGTTTATTTATTACGAAATTTTACGAACATTGATCGTTTTTGTTAATAAATCCCATTAAAAATGAAAAAAAGTGAAATACATTTTTTGAATGATTGGAGGTATTGGTCCATAAACGACAAAAATTTTATGAATGTTGACGTTTCTCGTGTGCCCTTAGAAATTTCTCGCAATCAAACTTCATACTACATTTGTCGCATGAGAATGCACCCGGACCTTTATCATGAATGATTATGTGACGATCTAAATCGACTTTTAATTTAAATCTATTCAAACATATTTTACATTCATGTGGTCGTTCACCAGTGTGACTTAGCATATGTAATTCAATTGTTTCTTTTCGAGTGAAACGCCGAGAACAAACTTTACATACGAATAATTTTTCACTTGAATGACTTAAAATATGTCGCTGCAAACTAGTACTTCGCTTAAATTTCATCGGACATATTTGACATTCGTACGGTTTTATGTCTGAATGTGTCTGACGATGACCATGTAATGTTTGTTTTCGATGAAACTTGGACCCGCATACCTCACATTCATGCTCTTTTTTGCCATGCATTTGCATGTGAATTTTAAAATTGACTGATAGATAAAACGATTTCCAGCACAAGTGACATGTATACGCTATGGTAAATCGTTTCAAACATAATTTACATTCGTGTTGTTTTGGTCCACCATGAACTACCATATGATTTTGCAATTTATTTGGTCGATTAAATGCTGATTGACAAATTGAACAGACATGTAGTTTTCCGGTATGGACACTCATGTGTTCATCCAAATAGCCAGCAGTCATGAATGCTTTCGAACAAATTGGACAAACATAATTCTTTTTTGTGGCATGAAGTAGCATATGCATTTTTAACGCACTTGCTTGTGTAAATGTTTTTAAGCACAATTTGCATACGTGTTTTTTAACATCGTCATGAAGAACCATGTGCGTTTTTAGATTTTTTAACCTCTTAAATGATTTTGAACATACGGTGCATACAAATGGTCGTAAATCGAAGTGAATGACCATGTGATTTTTTAAATTGCATGCGACTCGAAATGCTACTGAACATATTGAACAACGATATTTGGGTGACATATGAACTCGCTTATGTTCTCTGATATAGGATTTTTTCTTGAAAGAGTTTCCGCAATGATCGCAATAATACAATTGATCTTCATAAATAGTTAATTGGCTTTTTTTAGAAAGCCAGTTGATTTTTTTGTTTATATTACAAATCGTAGATAATTCGGTTTTATTTATCTGAAATGAAATATAAATATTTGGTGAGTTTTTAACGTTTATCGAAACAAGAGTTTTTTTTTTATAATTAGTCTCAATAAATAGTTGCTCACACTCCCACTTATGTTAAATTTTGTATTTGAGAAAAATTACAAAATCAATTAATAACAATGATCCTTCTTTCTTTAAAGTTGGGTGCGTTCATGTCATAGTCACATAGGACCATTGAACTCTCCAATATATGTATTTATTCTTATTTGCTAAAAAAATTACAATCTTTATGAATTATCCCGATTAATATATATATAATTTAGGTTTGCACATTTTTACTGCATTAGTCTATATTCGTATGTTTTAATTCAACATGACAATGGCAATTTAAATCTTTCCACACAGAAATTACAACCAAATGGACGTTTATTGCAATGAACTGTCATGTGACATTTCATATTATATTTTCGAGCAAACATCATTAAACATACGCTACATCGATACTTTTATTCGCCAGAGTGGAAACAGCAATAACAGTAAACCTAACAGCTTCTTTGTTTACTATGAACCTGTAACGTATGCCGTTTCAATTGTTCAACAAAATGAAATGATTTTGTACATAATTGACAAACATGTGACCGTACATTGCTATGCATTACTAACAAATGTTTTTTCAATGTAACTAAATAACCAAACAATTTTGAACAAATATCACACTTGAAACGTTTTTCACATGTGTGAACGAGCATATGATTTTGTAAGGCTGTTGATTTAGTAAACGTTTTGAAACAGATGTCACATTCAAACGGCGTTTTGTTAATTTGATGAACTCTCATATGTCGCTTCAAAATTGCGGATCGTTTAAATTTTCGCAAGCACACGGTACATTTATGTTTACGGTCATCTGTATGGACTAATATGTGATATCGCATACTGTTCAATGAGGCTAACGTTTTTGAACATAGATCACATTTGTATGGTCGTTCTCCGGTATGCGTTCGCATATGCTTTTTAATATAACTTTTCTCAGTAAATTCCTTTCCGCACACATTACATCCAAAAGGTTTATCAGTGGAATGTATTTTTTGGTGATGCCTTAAATTTATACGAGCATGAAATCGTTTATCGCACACTTGACAAACATATAACTTTATATTGGTGTGCGTTGCCAAATGAGTTTTTAAACTAAACGGTACGGTAAATCTTTTGAGACAAATATGGCACTGATGGGGTTTCTCACCAGTATGAATTAGCATGTGAATTTTCAATTCACGAACTTCGGTAAATGCTTTTGTACACAATTCACAAACATTACGTTTTTCTTCATGAATGGACATATGTTTTTCTAAATAGTAAGGAACAACAAATGCTTTCGAACATACTTGACAAATATAAGGTCGGATTTCGGTGTGTAGACGCTGGTGCGTTTTTAAACTCCATGGTTTCGTAAATGATTTTGAACAAAACCTACATACGTATGGTTGTTCGGGATAATGACGTACCATATGACTTCTTAAATAATTAAGTACTTTAAATGATGCTAAACATATGTCACATATAAATGGCCGTTTATCGGAATGAATGTATATATGAACTTTCATATTATTCCGTTCGGAAAACAATTTCGAACAAACTGGACAACGATGGCTGGCTGACCTATGAAATCGCATATGTTTTGCAATATGTGATTTATTTTTATACGTTTTTTGACATTCATCGCATTGATAGGGTCGTCCATTCATTGTTACGAAATGGCTGGATGGTATGTTTTGGATAATGTAATCTCTACTCCGATAGGTGTTCCTGTTGATCTCCTTAGATCCACCCACTTGGTTAATCTAGAAAAATAATTGAAATGTCCGTAAGTATAAATGGCCGTTCAGGATAGTGCAAAGCCAAATGAAGCTTTAGAGTTCTAATTATTTTTAATGATGCTGAAAAAATATCACATATGTTTGACCATGTGAATTTTTAAAAGCCAACGTAAACTAAATTTTTTTTAAACAAACTGGACATTGATGGTTTGGTGGTTTATGAATAGTTCGCATATGAATAGCAATATCGGCTTTCTTTCGAAACGTTTTATTGCAATAATCATATTTGTAAGGTCGATCGCTAGAGGTTACAAAAATATTCGCGTTGATAGTGCTCTCCATTCACTTTTCTTACGAATTTAAAGTAAAAATGAATTGGTCTATGAATCTTTGTTTGTTTTGTCTACAATTTATGTGATATTTATTTTCTCTATTCCGAATATTTCCAATAATAGAATAGATTATACATATAAAAAACAATTATACATCTTACCCCATCCTTCCCCTAAAAATAGTTCAGTTTGACCAAAAATCAATACATAGCTTACTCCTATTCTTAAAATTTTCTCATTCAATTGGTAATTTAATTATTTTAATGTTATAAATTAAGGTCAGCGTAGACGAGTGATCCTGAGTATTAGTTGAGAATGACGATTTAAATAACCATTACCGTAGAATTTATACATTTAGCGTTTTTTCAATTTATAAATTGGATATTACAGTGAGGTAAATATATTAAAACAATGATAAAGAATTTACTTTACAATCTCTTTTCCCCCTAACCATAACGAACAATTTCGTTATTATCATTTATTTGGAAAGAACCACTCTTGTTAAGGAAAAAGGAACTCGATACATCTAACTATAACTAACCCAACCATATACAAAATATACAAAAATAAATAAATTAAAAATTACCTTTAAATCGTGCATCTTGGCCATATGTTGAACCAAACGTTCCTCGTATTTGTAGCGCTTTGAACAATTTTCTACTGTACATTTAAAAGGAAAAGTATTTGTACTTTTGCTAAAAAAGAAAACAAAGAGATAGTAATAATTAGGACAAAACCACGTTAACTTACGATTTCTCAGGAAATTTCGTTGGTAATGCTGCTGCAGAGTCTTTGGCTGCTGTCATAGATAAACAATATTTATCGGTAAGTTTTTTGATTAGAACAATTGGCTGAAGGCTTGTAAATATTTTATTTCTAATTTTTTTTCGAATTTCACCTTTTATCTTATTAAATGTAACCATTTTGTTTAAAATAAAAATCACATTGTTGAAATAATAAAAAAACAACTCTAAAAATTTCTATTGAAATTCATTTGTTGTTAACGGTGCATTTTTGTTGCTTTGGCCTTCAAAATACTTATTATTGGCTATTTAAGTTGAGAGTAAATGTTGATTTATTAGAATAAAATGGAAATTGAATATTTACTGTGATGTACTATTCATTAACAAATGTAGTCATAAATTAAAATATTTCTTTACAACACAAAATAACCAATTAATATTATTCTTTAACAATAATTGAAATTACTTTAAAAATCAGAGAATAGACCGTTTTACAAGAATTTGTATGAACTGTCAATGTCAAAGGTCCCTTCCGCGAAACTCGCCTAAAAAGGGAAGCTCTATTTAATGAAGTATTTGCTGAAAATTGGAAAAACAATAAATTATATATATTATAGGTATATATTTTTGGAAAGTTCTCTATACTTTGTACCCATTTCTGGTTCTAAAAAGTTTTCAACAAATTTTTCATGACTTTTTCAAAAAAAATTTATAACTGTTTTTTTTTGTTAAATTAGACATGAATATCTGTATATAACTCGCAAAATTTGGAAAGGGACACTAAATTGAAATAAAGTAGTATGTTAGAACGAGAAGAGCATTTACAGTTGTCAAAATAAAATAAATAAATAATTTTTTGTGGTTTTTTATGAAATATTGCTGAAAATTAATAATAATTGTGTTGTGTGATTAGAAAATAAATAAAATTATGACCGAACATAAAATAGATTTAGGATTTCTAGAAGAGACTGAGTCCTGGCTGCTAACAAATAGATTTTTTCCTAGTAAAGTTGGAGGTAAACCAGCATGGCTAGAACTTGATAATCTGCCTTCTATGGACGATATGAAATGCGAAGAATGCAAAGAACCACTTATATTTTTACTTCAAGTAAATAATAAAAGATTATTATTAACAAATTTTAATAATAAATTAAATTAATTTTGTAACAGGTTTATGCTTCCCTTGATCATAGTGATGATTGTTTTCACAGAACCATTTTTATATTTGTCTGTAGGAATGAATCGTGCTGGCAACCAAATTGTGCAAAGTAACAAACTCTTATTTTATATGTATTTAATTTAATAAAAAACAATTCAACAGACAAATAACCGTTTTAAGAAGCCAACTTCCAAGAGTTAACAACTTCTATGATTTTAATCCACCCGACGATACCGTTGAGGCTGTAAGTCAATATTGTAAAATAACTTCGCTCTCCCTTTCCATTCCTTGTTTGAGATCCCAAAGTTTAAAATCTTTCTATCAAGTTTTATTCTTGTTTAATCGTTGGTCACCCATCCTCTAACATAATATGCTATTAATTAATGATTAAGAGCGAAGCGGGGTAGTTAAGTTTCCTGAGGAGGGGGAGCGATATGGTGATGTCCGGTTTCAACGATATACTGAATAATCTGTTTAAAATTGTTTTTTTTAATGCAGGATCATGTTTTATCCAGACATGCATTGTGTAATGTATGTGGTAGTCGTGGATCTTTAATTTGTTCCAAATGCAAAAAGGCATCCTACTGCAGTGCCATACATCAGAAAATTGATTGGAGAAATGGTCATAAAGAAGAGTGTGGCCACGTGAATGTATGCCTCTTTTTCATAAAATATTGATGTATTATTTTTTGTCATTTTAGAATTTATCTACAAAGTTGTCACCAATTGTATTTCCAGAATATGAACTTGTTCTTGAAACTGACGATAGTGATTCGGCTATAGCGAAAGAAACTGAGGAACAGACAGTTTTAAGAAATCAGGAAGAATACACCCGTTTAGTGGAATCAGATAAAGTAGGCACAATGAAAGATGTTCCAGATTCTGAACTACTTCCATTTGCGCATACAAAAGAAGATGTAGTTTTTGATAAATTTAAGAAGAAAATTGAAAGTAATGCACGACAGGTATTAAGGTATCAGAGAGGCGGAGAGCCGCTATGGATTAGTGAAAAACATACCATAAATTTGGAAAATGTTGATAAATGTTCTAAATGTGGTAGTGAGCGGGTGTTTGAATTTCAGGTAAGTGGAATTGTTATTAGAAAAGCTCTTAAGATAAATAAATTTAATATCCCAGACTCCTTCTAATATTTAAATCTCTCAATGGCTTACTATTATTATTAATTATTACCGATAATATTTAATTCTGTCTATGGCTTACTATTACCGGTAATATTAAAGGTTGGGGTTTTCTATTTTATTAAGCCAACAAAAAAAAGTGTCGCGTCGGACAAACTAACCAAAAAATGATCTTCGTTTTTAATAATGATTTTCATACGTTTTTAGGTAATGCCTCAACTTCTAAATGATCTTAAAGATGAAAAATTAGATTGGGGAATAATCAACGTTTACACGTGCAAAGTGAGTTGTGCAACTGGGTCTTCTTATGTTAAAGAATTTATTTATAAACAGGATATTGTATATGAAAACCAATAAAATAACCAATAATTGCGTGAAAATTTGTTGGATACTTATTGAAAAGTTTTTTTTTTTTTTCGTATTAAACTAACTTATGGACCTCAGATAAATGATAAATTACCATAATTTCAAATAGGTACTTAAATAAATTGAAAAATTTGGACAAAGTAGCGTTAGTCAATTTCGTTTTTGAAACGCTGATCATATTGCGCTGGCCTAGCTGCAATACCTCATTTCATCAATTTCATATGGAATTTTAAGAAATGAATCTATCCTACGAAACATTTTATTTTTATTTTAATCCACTATCTGCTTACGAAAAATACGTAGGACCAAAACCCACTTATAGTTGAGACAAAATACATTTTTCAAATAAAACAACATTTATAGCTGGCATAGATCTCGATTGATCTTAATCTTAAATGTATTAATTAAAAGATTTTCATATTGTCAAGTAAAAAATATCTTTCACCGCTTGGTTAAAAGCAAAGAGCAAGTTCCATATAATTATGGCACTCAGTTATTTTTATTTTTCAAATATTCATAGACAACAGAAAAGTCCTTGTTGCCTAATCCAACAGTTTTAAGTGTACGATAAATTTGATGAGCCATGCTGCCTAGAGGAATCGGAGTATCAGACGCTGTTGCTGCACCAGATGCTAAACCTAAGTCCTAGAAATAAATTTGACGTAAACACGAAAGAATAAAACGCTTTAATCTGTCATACCTTTGTAATAAGTTCTGTGGAAAAACCTCCCTGATAGTCTTTGTTGCATGGAGCCGTTGGAACTATCCCAGGAACTGGATTATAAGTTTCCGATGACCAGCATCTACCGGTTGATGAATTGATAACGTCCGAAAAAGTTTTTGCATCTAATCCAAGTCTAAATAGGTGCACCTTTTAAATTATATCATTAATGTAGGAATAACTATTAGATTACCTTATAGCCAAATTCATTGCTTCACAAACACCAATCATCGAAATACCAAGAAGCATATTGTTGCAAAGTTTCGCTGCTTGACCCATACCATAATCGCCGCAGTGAGTGATACGTTTTCCCATACCTTCAAGTATACCTTTAACCGCATTGTACTCGTCAGCTGTTCCCCCAACCATAAATGTAAGCGTAGCAGCTTCGGCACCGGGAACACCGCCAGATACTGGAGCATCAACAAATCGAGCACCTTTCGATTTTACAAGTTTTTGAACCTTATTGAAAATATATTGTAAAAAATATGTTTTTATACAAATATTGTAAATTCATACAGCTTTGGCGACATTTGGATCAATTGTACTTGAATCGATGTAAATCGTTTTGCTGTTGGCGCCATCTTTGACTATGCTCTCGTATGTTTGTGATACTATATCGTTATTAGGCAACATCGTTATGACGAAATCAACATCCTTTGCCGCATCCTGTTGTGATGTACATACTTTGGCTCCTTTGGTCCGGAGTGCTTCGCATGCCGGTGCTGAGATGTCAAAGATTTTGAGTTTATGACCCTAAAAGTAAAATGTTTTTGATTTCATGAGTGCTCTCGAGTTATGATGTTCAGGGTTAAGCGAGCAAAAGCAAATAAACAATTTTGTCTTCTTATTTTTTTTCTTAAACGCATCTAATTCTAACCAGAGTGATAACCAAATGTTAGTTCATTGTTCTTAAAGTCTTATGAATTGTTTATTCTCATTCTCACTTAACATAAGAAGCCTTTCTAAATACATTGTAGCTGTTGCTATGCTGCATACCTTGTTTCCATTATAAATTACTTAATTATCGATGATAACGTTTAATAAAGTTATCGTTAAGCTGTATAAATATACATACACAACCGTAAACGTAATTGTGTTATAGAATTGTTCAACAATATTGAATAATTTATAATTTGACGTCATATATCATGTGAGATATACAGATTCTGTCAATGAAACTAAAAGTAATTTATGTTTTTTTTTAACTGTATAAATAGTATAGTTAAATTAAATATATAGGATCGTTGAGTTTGCCTCCAATGCTAAGCAATAGATATGTAATATAAATTGTTTATACTTAGGTATATTTACTATGATTACATACATAGATTAGATAATACAAATACTACAGGTCAGATATAGTTAAGTATGTACGTATCGTCCTAATTTTTCACCAGTTAGGTCTTTCTGGACAATAATCTAAATGTTAGGTTTCGGCTTTAATGCCGGTATATAAAAATAAGCGGCAATATTGTAGATGCCTTAAATGAGATTTGTGAACACTAACTACAGCTACACATAATTAATTGAACATTAATTATTAATTATTTCAATATACGAGTACCTATATGTGAATAATATTATATTATCGAAAGACGCAATAACTATAATTACTATAACTTGCCTTTTTCATTAAATTATTAACCATATGATGGCCCATATTTCCGACTCCTATAAAGCCAATATTACTTGGTCCACCAGTAGACATTAATCGACATAGCACATCACATAATTTCACCGGATTTTTTGACAAAACTCCTCGAAAAGCCATTTTTTTTTAAATTTATTAAATATAGTTTCAAGTTTTGATGTTAATTCGTGACTTGATACCGCTAAATTGCCAACAGAGTATGTAAACTAAATTGGTGTTTGTCTGATAGTTAACTGGCAAGTATATGAACGGAATGGTTATAAATAAAATTCCACATCACAATGTTTGTAAACTTATACATGTTTACTTTAGGTATACCTACGTACTGATTTCAGAGACTATGGATAGATGTATTATTTGTTGTATTTTGTATATATGTAAATTCAATAAATTATATTATATAAAATTATTAATCAATTTATTTACAAAAACAAAATGTTATCAGCTCAAACAAATTTCTGTATTATACATTCATTAAAAAAAATTAATTATTATTATCAACTAATAAGTGCAGAAAGTTAATTTTTTATGTTGTCCTTTTATTGAACACACCGCTAACACGGAAGATTTTGATATCACCAAACAAAATAATCAATTAAAGTAAAGTTTTTAATTTAATATTTTTATTTTACTCCTTGTCTAAGTAAGTAGCCAACATTGCTAATTTTTGGAAATTAAAAAAAAACGGTCCTTTAATGCGCAAAATTTAAGTATAAGGAAGTATTTCAGTACAGGGAAACAGAGATATGACCAAACTAAATGCAAAGTCTGGTCATATTTTCACTTTAGTTTTCAAGTTGAAGAACACGACAAAAATCCTATAAACGTTGACAAAATAATAACGCAATTATCCAAAAAAAAATAATTTCATTACGTAAATTTTTGATGATTTTTTCGAAATTTTGTTTGGAAATCGAATAAAAATGTCCTTATATTTAATTTTTTCATAACACCTTCGCTCCCCTAAATTCAATCCCTCATATTCCTTTTCAATTTAATGACCCAGGTCACTCTGACCCTTATAGTCCATTAGCAATTTGAAATTGAAATATGTACATATGTAAATAATAACATGATTGTGATTATCTACTATCATTGGTTCTAACATTAGGTAAAGCTTTAAAGTTCATTATTTTAATTGTTAGGCTTAAAAGTCACATTATTGAAAAACTTTTGTTATTGTTTGACAAAAAGAAAAGTCAGTATTGGTACACAATTTTTTTTCACAATTTTTGGAGTGTTTGCCCGTTTTAATTTAATTTTACTATATAGGTTTTTTTTATCAAGAAATATCTAAAAAAATATTCGAATAATAATAAAATTAATTTTTAAGCCAATCTTTTTATAGTATAGTGTGGATAAATCAATCAATAACTAAAACTAAAAATCAATAACTTGTTTGTGTACCAAATATCTCAATGTGTATCTTATTGTCCTTGGATCGGAATGTGTTTATATCCGTATGAGCGAAGCATAACTTTAGTACTAAATTTGAAATATACATGCCCGTCTGTCCATGATAATGAAATGAAAATGATAGAGAATAGGAAGATTCCATTAATAGACTTAAAAGTTCCATGGCCTACCTTCATGACGCTGCAATCAATTTTATATAATTTCTAGGGTTTGTATTCAATTTACTCAATATTTATTTGTAGTACAGAAAAAATAGATAAGGACTAAGCCGTAGCATAGATAATAAATAAATACTCATACGGATATATCATAATCGACGTAGGAAATTATTTTAGTTTTTTTTTTCAAATACAGTCTTTGAAATCAAGGTACTATTTGGTAGTTCGAATTATATTTTAAATTGTAGATCCATGTAGCATTATTTCAAAAAGATATTGTAATTTGTAAATTCATGGGATGAATTTAAGTAATGAATCATGGAGGATATAGTCGTCCTACAAAAACTAAGTATGTATCAAAAACAAAATAATAAATAATGAGACTCATACATTATGGAGGATCCCAATAATTTTTATTTATTGATATTTTGTTCTAGAAAAGATATATATACATATATACATATCAGAAACTAAGCTCTAAGCTCAAATCAAAAAGATTTTTTTATAATTTAAATAGTAGAGGTAAAATAATCCAAGTTAAATATTATAATAAACTGATGCTGTAGATTTAAATAAATATAATTTTCATTACCGTACATATGTACCTAGTTACTACCAACATGTATTTTATTTTATTATTTGCACACATCGTACATCCAATGACTAAAAGTCTAAATATGTAATTATAAAATCAAAAAGAATTACATTTTTTAATATAAAGCTTGATTAGAGACTTTACTTATCTTTGTTATATGAAATAATTAGACATGATTTATGCAGATACCTTCAACCTAATGTAAATATAACAATATAAACATTCCATTCAAGATACGAGATACCCAACAAGTGATCTATGATAAGAAGTGTTACAAATAATGTAAAGTAACAATTTTGTGAGTTATTTGAATTTTTTAAAAATAGTTCGTTTGTACCTTACATATCTAATTCTAAAAAATATCGTTCCTTTCATGTAATTAGTAGGAACAACAAGACTGTCAGACAAGAGAGGAGCAATAAAGTAAAAAAAAAAAATGGGTTAAAAAATGTTAAGCTTTGATTAACTTCTTGAAATCCAAATAAAAGATTTTTTTTTACTGCTTCAAACTTTTTTTTTAACATTTATAGACAATATAAACAAATTTTGTTATTTATGTTCAAAATATGACTGCAATAAGAAAAAAAAGTGTTATGATGTACATGATATTTAAACAGGGTTCCGCAACACTTTTAATCAGCTCTATCTCTGACTGTATCTATATTTATTCACAAATTGTAGTCGTTAAAATAACAATAATTATGGTGATAATTTAAAAAATAAAAAATAAATTTTCTCAAATAGTCTTTATAAAATATTTTACCTTCAAAATATATCAGGAAGATCATAAAATTTCTTTCTTTGAAATATTTATTTGTAGCAATTGCCATTTGGTTTTGCAAATTTTTGATGATTTGGAAAATCGAATTATTTTTGGCTTCCATGTAACTTCCTTTTTTCAACGTCATTTTTGGCGACTATAATTTTAATAAATTATCGAAATAAAACAAAGTTGCCTTTCTTGAATTTCATTTCTATGAAGATATCCAAAAAATTAGAAATTCAATAATTATTTTGTTCATTTATTGCTAGACTGTAACTCAAAAAATTGGAAAAATTCGTAGTTGACATAAGCTTTAAAAAAAAGCTCTTAAAAATAGTTACATATAGGTACCTATAGATATAAACTAGATCATCAGAAATAATAATTATAAATTGTACGTACACAATTTTGCTTTTTTCCATATTTTTGTAAAAATGGTGTGTTAATTATCTTCAGGTGTATTAACAAACGTTTAGATTTTTTTTTTATGAACATAGGCATAAAGGTAGGTGTCACAGTATATACACGAGTATCTATTATTAAGAGCCATATCTCATATGTACAAATAAGTTTTATATATTTGTGTAGAGTTTATCTCTGAAAAATATGGAAAATTAGTTGAAATTTTAAAGGAGAGAAGTATATAAAGAATTAAATACCTTATTTTAAAGTCATTTGTTCCACAGTTACGCAGTTAAAAATGACGTCTTTTCTATGCATACACAATAAAAATTTTGATCTCTTTTGAAAAATTGATGAAGAAAATTTGTTGCGTGGCGTCTACACTGCTTTTAAGTATTAAAGTGATTAACATCCGGCACCAATAAAATAGTGATTAGTGTTTAACGTATACATCTAATAATCATTTCTAGTGCACCTATACTTAATACTATTATCAATTCAATTGTAATTGTGCGTGTGTTCACCATTATCGACAGTCATCATTTTGATAATTTTTATTTAAGTTGTGTAATGTTTGCGACAAAGTGTGTTTAAAAATTTTAGTCTAGAATTTTCGTTAAGTCGTTCGGTTTGTACATACACATATTACTTTAAATACATATATTAAGTGTTCTTAATTCAATTGCATAATCATTAATTTTCCTGTAAATAACGTAAATTTATTTTTAGCTAAAATGGCGAAAAATGTCCGTCCATATTTTAATAATTTTATTCTACTCAACATATCCGGTGGCTATGTAATTTTTTTATTTTTATTCGACAATATTTTTAAAATGGCCACACCTCTTTTGGGTGAACATAAACCAATAAAAATAAAATTGACTACTTCCGGTTTGATAATTAATCATTTCCAATGGATAAATTACACAAAAATTCATTTGTAAATTTAATAATTAACTTTTTGACTGTGATTTGATAGTATTTTAATTTATTATTTAATTGTTTTTAAATAAAATGATTAATTCGGATCATTAATTATTTTTAATTTAACAATTAATGGTTCTATTTGCAAAATAACTGTGACTTTGTAAAAATCCATTGACGAGTTTTTTTTAATATACCAAAACGTTTCAAGCGCCATTGTTATATGGCGCTACAATCAGTTTTATGTCATTTTCATGAGTTTTTATTTAATTTACTTATAACTATACATTATGTATGTACAATTTTACATACATATATATAATGTATATCAGTAGAGACAAATTAGAAAGAACTAAATCACGGACAATAATAAAATAGCGATTTCTTTACCCGGCGTTTACGCGGAATTTCCTCGTTTTTACTCGGAATTTTCTCGATCAACTCGAAGATATGTAAAACAAAAATTTAAAGTTGCAGAAGGAATATTTTGATTGTATTGGTACTAAATAAATACAACATGCGACCTTACACTTAAGTGACAAAATTAAGAATTACCTGATCCAAATATTTTATCAATAATTATGCTTTATTGTATTTTCGTAGCCTGTGTTAATTCGTAGCCCATATTAATTTATAATAACTACTCTTGTAATAAATTTTTAATTGTGAAATTTCGTTTAACTTAACTTAATATTAATGATTAAATAAATCAGACCCTGTGGTTTATTTTGGATAAATGGATGTTTGTTGGAATGACCGTTATCCGATTTTTGTGCTTAACATAATAGAACAATTTATAACAGTGTTTCTCGTCTTTTTTTTAAAAAAAAATAACAAGTTCTTTAATTTTCATTTGCACTCAAAACAATTCGTAAGTAAATTGAAATCGTTTCTGACAAATTATCACTCAATAAAAAAAAAAAAAAAAATTATGTACTCGGTTCGAGTTCCTCTACGAATCGAATATTTTTTTTTTATTCATCTTGAATCTTGAGTATTGTTATGTGCTCTTTATTTGACCATCTTCTTACCACCTTTCATGCGGTTATAATATGTTTGTTAAACATACAACGAACGGGGAGCAGTTTATTTTATATTAGGTGTAATATACCTCTAGTCACCAGTAAAATGCTACATACATAACTATATATGTAACTATTTATTTGATTTTTTATGTAGGTATTTAAAGAAGCTCTCGAAAAAAGGTATTTCTGGATTATAAAAATAAATAAAGAAAAAACAATTGTAACAAGAAAATGTTAGCGGCAAATTATAAATATTTTTATTAAAGAATTATTCGGCCCGTAGTCTGTGATGTTAACCGAGATTAATTTTATTAAATTGGTTTTTATCAATTAATCAGTCAGACTGAGAATGAGATTTATCGTTATTAACAGAATTTTAATAAATAGCACCACCAGTAAAACAAGTCGATTATCTATTAATTCGGTCTAAACATTGCTTATTGCCCCGAAATAAACTGTTGATACATCGGAAAAAATTTCTGTTAAGTATCTCTGGACAAATATATTTTAGGTGTAATTGTGGGGTGAATCGTAAATTCGTTGTTCGTATTTAGGTTAGGTTGGGGGGTTGCTGTAGGGCTATTGACCCTTCACCACTGAGACCTAAAAGATCTATTGTAGGTGCCCCTGCTGATGTGTAAATGTCCTCTTTTAGCGAGGTGTTGTTAATGAATTGTAGCATCAGAGAGGGCCTGTTCTGTCGGATGTCGTTTGGAGTCAAAATGTAGCCTCATAGGTGGCGAAGCCTTTTATGGGCCAAGGCCTGACAGTCGCAGAGTATGTGTTCCGCTCTTTCGTCCTCTTCGAGACAGAAGCGGCATGAAGGGTCAGGTGTTCTGCCGATTTTGTGGCAGTGACCTGTAGATAGTTCAGTGTAAATTCTGAGACTGTTTTTATGAAGCCTAAGCAGCTAATAAGCTAAGACAAATATATTTTGGTAAAATTTTAAATTATTTAAAAAGTTGCTTTTTATACTTTTACCATATACTTTACTTCTTATTAAAGAACACAATTTAAAAAAAAAATCGTGTTAAGGAGATTTTAACCAGGAAAGTAAATATGGATATGCTTGATTTATGAAATTTTATCATATATTCAACATTAAAAGAAAACTTCTTATCGTATACTCTGTAAAACATATATTTACCAAGATGGAAGGTGAGATTAGACTTATGTGTACATATACAATACATACACATTATATACATTGATTATGCGATACTTACCTGTGTACTAGCAAGGGCGTCCATGAATTTCCCGAACCCACTTATTTGTCTATTCCATACACATAATCAATCCTCGTCTGTTATATTTATATCGGACGTACCTATACGTTGGATGTTTCTGTTCTGGGGCGTACTGTCAGACAACAAAAATATTAATGCTTATATAGACAAATACATCTATTATATCGTGCCCATTTATTTCTGTAAATTTTGTAGATGTACGCCCATGTGCGCTAGTGTTACATAAAAAAGAAATATAAAAAAATAGTCATTATTAACACAAAAAGCGTTTGTACATGAACTCGTTATCATATCTAAAAGTAATGTACTTGATAAGAGTTATATTTATGTCTCCTGATTAAATGTTTCCACCTGATTATATTATTTTTTTTTTTAATTCTTTTTATTAATTTCACTTCATTACGGTAACAATAACTAACTATACATAGTGTGAAGTCTTCCACCAGTCTTATATTTGATTCATACCATTTGATAAGCTCTAGCAAAATCTAATAATTCTAATCGTTGCCACATCATCTAATTAAAAAATTATTCGTTTTTTTTTTTGTTTTTGTTTTTTGTAAAAGTGACAAAGGTGAAGTGTTCCTGTAAGTATTATTATCTCATAAAATAAAGAGAATAATGGCATTTTGATTGCATATTATTTGAGCCGAATTAGAAAGTAAAGAGAGCTATCCGTCGACAGTAGGGAATTGATTCACTGTCATGGAATTGCTCTCTTTATGTACTATTCGAATACCAGCAGGCAGGGATGTTTAAAATTTAAAATTTGTGGTTTAGTTTAATTTAATTGGTTTTTTTTTAAGTACAGAATTTTGTCCAAAAGAGGTATATATACTATAGGTAAAGTATATTAATTAGTAATAGATACATAATCAGTAAATTGAGTTAGTACATATACATACATATGTATACATATTTATAGTAATATGTGCTATGGACCCATAAGATTTAGCTACATTACTCGCCATATTTATATAATTTGTGATTTTTTCTATTTTATATATTTTCTAAAAGTGATTTTGTATTTTATTTTTGCTTAAAGTAGGTATAGGTACACTTACACTCGGTCAAATAACTGATGGCATAAATATAGTTTTTCTGTTTCTGTACATAAATGTTCATTAAATAATTTGTTAAATATTGTTTTTTTAATTAATTCTAAAAACTTAAATAATTATCTTAAGTTTTTAAAAAATCTACTAAAGTTGAAAAAATAAACACATCACAAAAGACAAAAAGTTTTACTCAATTGATGTATCTTCAATGTTGACATATTAGTATTTAAAACAATTATTTACAATGAAATTTCATATTCGATTCTATAGGGTCTCCTCTTCCCTTGATGACCAATGATGATTCGTAATTGTCCTAGCGATCGTGTTTTATTCTTTTTCCAATTTTGTTTTAAACGTTGTAATTAACATTGGTACTAATATTATGTTGTCTTATCTTGTGGTCTACCAAATTCCATTGACTCAGAATGGGCGATTCTAATTTTTGTACAAATTGTACCAAAATCGAATATTTATATATTTTATTTTATTTGGGTAATTTTTAATAGTATTTGGCTTCAATTCACATTATAGTCAAATATTTTTTAATCTTTTTGTACTTACAGACTGGGCATTGAATTCTGAATGAAAATCAAAAAATATTTAATATAAAACTGTTTTCTTAAGGAGTATTTAAAAATAGCATAAGCACTAACTTATGTATAATTATGTTTATATTTACATTAAAAATACTTTTTCTTACTATTAAAATATTAACTATAAAAGATCCATTTGTTTATACCGACTTCTGAGATTTATTGATCTAATCCTAATCACCGTAGTACGATTGATTGAGAATCATTAATTCATTTTACCATTTTTTTTTTGGTCACAATAGAAGATACTGCCGCAGTGCCATAATTCAAAGCGAATTACACAACTTGCCTTTATCATAATTATCATCGAATAAGGTCATAAACATAAGACACTTTGTATGATACCTACATATTAGCCTATTACTATAAGTAATGTAATATATTATTGTCAAAAAAAATATGTTTGTACATCATTTGAATAAGAAATACAATGCTATTATTTTCAATTTTTTAGCTTAGTAACTTAATTTATTTATAAGATAAAAAGAGGCTTGTGATAAATTAAAAGTGTGTTAAATTTACTTAGCACTTTGTATTTCATCATAATTTTATATGGCAGTTTGATGACAAATTTGCGTAATCTCTTTTTTATTTTTATGATAATAAAATACTTTTCTTGTTGAATAGGTTGAAGTTAATCAACTGAATTTATGTGTTTGATAGCATTATGTACATTTTTGAGTGCACATAACTAAGGAATTTTTGAATGTACATATGAGCATAAGACTCTCATTTCATGGAATGGATCTCAATGCTTTAGAATCAAAAGATATTTCAATGTATTGTTATCTGAAATTTGGAAAATCAATGAAAAATCATTCGAAACATTGCACCATTGTTCAAATTGCACATTGCACCATCATTCAAACAATTGACCTAAATTCAGAAAAACCAACTTAAAATTTTACAATCTTTATATAAATTTACAATCTTTATAGAAAATGTGTGACTGTGCATGTCAATACTGTTGTTGTTGTAACAGTTGTATCGGTAGAAATTAGCTTTTTAGGTCAAGTAAGGAAGCCACCGCTAGCCGATTTGTCCAAAGATGTTTCACCTTTAATTGGGTGGGATGCTGAGTGCATCGAAAAAGATGCACCGTATCGTGTGTGGCCTATATTTCGGGCAAGCGTCGTTAATGTCTGAATCTAGCCTATTATTCAAATAGTTATTATCAATGTTACTATGTTACTATCTTGGAGATCGTAATATGGCAGGAAATGAAAATGCAGATAAAAGAACTGGAAAATGTTTGTTAACATAATTTATAGAACCGCAGCGATTGCCATATAATCTAATATACTTCATGAGGACTAATTTGCTTCCATGCGTGGAGTAACAGTTCATATTAATTAAATAAAGGTGTTTTTTTGTGTGTTATTCTTAATTGCTTAACTTTTAAGTTGCTGGTTTAGGACAATATTCAATTGAATTCACAAAAAATATAATGAAAAGATGACGATGATGATTTCTAAATAGAAATTTCTTCTTTAACCATGTTACGAAAACTCAATTATTTGCAGTAATTCCGCTCTTGTTTAATGCCTTTATTATAGAAACAATGTATGCCGTACATGTAAAAATGTGTTATTAAAATATCAAAATGTAAATATCACATTTAGTCAAAGATACCATTTAACAAACATTTATAATACTCTGTATTATGTACACAATTTGTTTGTGAACTGTGTAATTACACGTATAAAATGTTTCACTGATAATTTTGTTTGAATTAATTATAAAAAAGAACACAAAAAATAGATATTATTTGTTGAAACAGAGTGATAATTCATTTTGAAAACGTTGAGCAGCAAAAACCTAATTTTATAGTTTTTAATTTAATTTTTTTGTTTTTTTTTGTAGTCATATCTAGCCCAACAAGTCTGGTGCCACGTCAAATGAATCAAAATCCATAGATTTAAGGTATTCATCAATTTGTTCTTTAAGTTTAGTATTTTCGATTATATCTGTGTTAGAGATCTCAATATTCGTCATTGGTGATGAAGTTTTGCCACGATCAAACCATTCGCTGATGGCTGATAGTTCATATGAAAATCCATCTAATATATAAATAAGGAATATTTATTTGATTTAACGAAAATATCTATAAATAGGCAGAACAATCTCTTACCTTCTGCAATAACAGGATTCCGCATTATTTCATGTGTAATCGGGCATATAAACTCAAGCGGTACATTTGTTTGACTTGCCGCAAGGTTAAACAGTATTTTACTAGCTCCGGATAAGTGTGAATCAATTGTTAATTTTCCAGATAGATCCCATATAATGACGGTTCGGTCATTTGAACCGGAGGCCATTATTGACGAATCACTATTTACAGCAACAGTATTTACATATCTTGAATGTGACATTAATGTTTTTAGACAGTTTCCCTGAAGATCCCATAGTTTCAATGTTTTGTCAAGACTTGATGACACTAACATTGTTCCACATGTGTTAAATCTGTATAATTGTAAAGATTTTAATATGCATCAAATAAATGGAAAAAAGAAGTTTTTTTTTATGAATCATACTCGACCCACCTTACTTTGAATTAACGCAGAACAACGATATTGTTATTCTAGCGCAAAAATTATTTTTAATTGCTTAGGCTTCATAGAGTTTTCCTTTTTCTACATCTCTCTATTTCGTTCCTAATTCCTCTCCTATCTTCATTTTGTTCTCCCTTAAATTCGTCTTTCATTTTATCAACCCTTTCATCCGTTCTTATTGTTTCCCGTTCCACACTTCTTTCTCACCTTTACATTTTCATCCCTCGAATCTCATTCTACACTTCTCATCATTCATTTTTCACCCCAGTTACTATCAGAGTAAATATATTCAGCATATTCCCTTTTTTTATATAATTTAAGTTCGTTTTATTTAGTATGAGGAAAACTTGAATTTAAAAAAAGAATAATTACGGTTACTAAAACTGATATTTGTGGTCTCATACATAATCTCATAAATAAAATTTTGTGATTCTTGTTTAGAATATATGGAAGAAATACTTTTTAGTTGATTGATTTATTGACTTTTTAGTTTTATTGTTATAAATTTTGTTTTTTTCGCTTTTATACTAAAATACGAAAAGAAATCTATAGGCGAATTCTTTTTAAAATGATCAAAAATTACATAATTTAAAGGCTCTAGCTATAATGTTTGCATGAGGTGTAATGGAAAGAAATTATGAAGATTTTATGGATGAATAAATGAGTGGCGATTTCTATAAATTCACTTGTCGCCTAATTTACAGAATAAGGACATTAAAGATTAAAAATATGATAAACAACTGAATTTTATTTCATAAAAAGTGTACCTATATAAAAAAAAATGAAACAAACTCACCTTACGCATGTTACAGAACTGCCGTGGGCAGAAATTGCCATAACACATTCAGCATTCATTGTTTCTGTGCAATAAATCGATGAATTTCCGCATAGATGTTCCTAAAAAAGGAATAATACTCAATTTCTATTGCAAAAGGCTAAATTTTTTTTTTTTTTAATATCGCCATCACGATTTTAGCATCTTTCACTATTATACTCTGTCTCTACATCTATATACTTGACAAATGGCAATTTATTCATTGAAAATCTTACATGAGGGGCAGTGGGTATTAATTTAGACATATTTTCGGTAGTCTCAGTATCTTTTCGACAAAAAATTCTCCACAATTTTATGTAATGATCTGTACCACATGTTGCAGCAGTATAGATTGTTGTAATACCGTCTGTAGCTATAGATTTGATATAATCATTATTTTACAAAGAATATATATATATAAAAAACGATATATATATAAAAAACGATATTAATCAAAAACTTACGATCAGTATTTACAAATTTACAAAAATCTGCTGAAAGTACTCCTAGATCATGAGCTGCGTCAATTGAACAAGGGGCATCTAAAAAACCATGTTAATATCTTGAGTTTTAGATAAAAAGATATTTTTATTATAATACCACTAATTGTTAATAAATTTTCATTTTCCATGTCAACATAATGAAAACGAACGTTTCCTAAGGTACATGCTGTTAAAAGGACACTTGAGTCTGGAGAAAATGTAACAGTATGAACAGCTTCTTCATGGCATCGTATTATTCTGCGAACATTGAATAAGTTTTATTTAAATTTTTTTTTGATAATTTCTCAGTACTGACCTAGTAATATTTTTATTTTGACCCCAAATGCAAACTGTTCCGCTATCATCTGAACTAACTATTGATAGGCCATCCGGACTAAAAGTATAATTCAATTAGCTGATGATTTAAAAGAGATTTGTTTCATTTTAGATTGATTATACCTAAAGGCACATGCTCTAATTGCCTCTCCATTTTCCTGAGATAATACATTGCTTTCGCTTCCATTGGAAACATCCCAAAGTATTATTGTTCCATCGACTGATGCCGATGCTAAGACACTGCCCTACAATTTCAATTCATAGGTATAAGTTAAATTTGTTGTTCTGATATTAATTCAAAATGTTATATTTTATTATGTTCAATTCACCGGAAATACCTGTTAATTTAAACAAGTTTAATATGTTCAAAAAATTAAAAAATGCGCTAAAACTATATACTTAAATAAACGGAATACAGATGTCAGTCCCAAATATTTCCATATGTTATCGCACTACATTATCGATATGTCAAACAATGAAAAATTCCGCCATGTTGGATTGACCGGCGTCTTTAAAACAGAAGACAAGAAAATAAACAAAACAGTTGAGTAAAAAGTGGCGTAAATAAAATGAGTATAATTAGGTGGACAATTTGTGAAAATTAAAGTGATAATACGTATGGAAAATAATGGAAAACAAGAAAGAATTGGATGCATTAAGTGCCTGGCCAAATAAAGGTAATAACAGTAAAATCGATGTTATTACACCACACAAAATTACCGTCATATTTCTGGTTCAAGAATATCTAAATGTTAAACATGTTTCTATTGAAGCTGGCCTTAATTACCCAGCAAAATATCGTCGTCAATTTTCAATGCTTTTACTGAAGCTTATTCAGTATCCAGATATGCCGTACAAAGAGCTACATAACCTCTTGACGTCGTCCACCTATGGCATCGAAACAGCACATTTGATATCATTTGAAAGCCTTATGGACATCCTTAATTCATTGGGCATAGAAATATTGTTTGACTTACAGAAATTTATCGATAAACTAATGACTGACAATATTCAGGTAAACCAATACGGTATACTTGGTTTATATATTCGACGAATTGTTCTTGCACTGGATAAACTGAGTTTTCCGGAGATGATGAATTTGTACAAAAATATAAAATTTTATTATGAAAAAGGTATACGAGCACTGGCTATTGCTCCGTGTTCTGGCAATCTAAAAGATGGCGCTGATACACAGTTCTTCATTAAAAATGGTCACAGTAAATGGTCTGTTAAGCAGGCAGATTTATTTGTTGCTCAACAGTGTAATTTACTAGAAAACAATGAAACTCGAGCTTTAAATCCTACAGATTTGCAAACAAAACTCAATGAAATTACCCAAGATAATCCACTGTATGCACAAGCTCACATCTTAAGTTATATGAACAATTTACGGATTAGAGATTTTCTGAATTCACTGGATGCTTTTCATCGTGCATTTGATCGCAGCGCTGTCAAAAGTCACAATCCACCCGAAACCAAAGGATTTCAATATTCCAGTCTAAATTTAGCTATAATGCATGCCCAATTCAATCACAACGAAGAAGCGTTGGCAAGTCTACGGGAATGTGTTATGCTTGCTCAAGAATGTGGTGATCGGATATGTTTACAATTGGCTCAATCTTGGCTATGTCTTTTGGACAAAAACTATGTTCAACTATGTGAAAAAAGTGTTGCTAGTCAAACAGAACTTAGTTTAGTGCATTCAGTATCGCTGGGTGTCCAGTTTATCGTTAATGTTGCAGCTATATCTGGCTTTTTACCCTCAAAATTGTTTGAGCTATTAATGAAGAGTGAAGTCATCAATTTTCAACATTCTCTAATGGATTTGATGGCCAATTGTGTAGCGCAAAAAGCGGCCGTTTGGACGTTGTATGGAAAAAATGAAATCGCTTCGTTATGCAGTCAATTATTGTTGCACGTTGTACGAACTCAGTCAAAACGGGAAAACGATAGTATGGAAAATGGTGAAGGTGTATGTCATTCACTATGCTGTGTAGCCTTGTGGTTATCGCTACAGGGAGAATTTGTGTTAAGTGCTTGTGTGCTGGAACATGCACGAGAACGATTTCCACGAGATCCATTGGCTAAAAATTGGATGATTTGTGGCAGTTACATATCAGCCGTACAAGCAACATACAAATCCAAATGGGACAGTGCATCAAGAGCCTGTTCTCAATTGTATACAATAGATAGAAATGTTAGCACATTGCAGCGTGCTGCTATGAATATATCACGTAGAAATATGATTTGTGCACAAAAATTACTCGAAACGATTTTGGCTGAGAAACATCTGGAGCCAATTAATCGGGTACGAGCTCTAATTCTTATGGCAAATACATTAATCAATCATCAGAATATATCGTTTGAGGTTGTTAACATTTTGAATGAAGCATCGATCTATGCTAAAGATAAATATTTAGCCTATGAAGCAGCTATAATTGATATACATTTTGCGTATATATTGCTGTCAATGGGTATGCCCGTACAGGCTCTGAAAACAATTAAAGCCAGTATGGACACGGTATTTGCTAACGGTGGCATTTACGATATAGCCAAAACAAAATTTCTATTCGTAAAATGTTTAGTGGCTGCACAAACATCGGTTGCCCATAAAATTGCTAAAGTTAACGATTGTCTCTATATATTGGATGAGGCTATTGGATACTTTAAAAAGTTAGAAGTATATGCCAAAGTGAAAGACATTTATGTGTATTTGGCCACATTTTACAATGAGGTACAGTTATTTGGTGATAGAAATAATTTTGCGTTGAAATTTAGAGAAATGGAAAAAGAATTTCCAACACCCGTTGAATATTTAAATGTATTTTTTTAAATAAATATGTTAAAATAAATATTTTGGTAGGTAACGTTTTGAGGCATAGAATTGGAAAATATTTTTAATTTTATTCTTTCTTTCATTTCTACAGTTCATATAAAAGAGAAATTGAAAGAATAAATATCTACACAGTTTTAATTCTAATGTTGAAGTCCTGTAAAAATCTTTTGGGACGCAAAAATATTGCTGAATCATACGTAAGTTCTTTATCTATTTTATAATTTTTGTGATTTAAAAAGAAACAAAATTCAAAATTTCATCTCCACAAATGAGGAAACTTTCAAAAAGTCCTATTATTTTGATTTAGGCTTTTTTTAATGTTCTACAACTTTGCAAGTCGTATCATTGTACGGTTAAGTTTATGACGATGAGGCAAGTTTATCAATCCTCAGACATAATCTCTATAGATAACATTCGATGATTTTGTGAAGGGGAATGTAAAAAATATATTATACAAGTATCTATTGTTTTTTACATGCTTCCAGCATAATACAATATATCGAGATAAAATCGTGATGACCTGAATCTTTTATCTGAATTTGATACAACCACTTTCTTATTAATTTCTGTATGAATATCTTATTCTATGAGTGGTATTTTCATGGACAAGGTTAAGGATTATTATTAGAAAGATCTTGATCAGTGGCATTTGCTGGGATGATGTTTGTCCATTATACATTATATAATATATATTCTGAACTATATATGTCAGTGTTCACCTACATTTTGCTATACAAATATGAAATGTCCTTTTAGCTATAATTTTTCTGTCGTATTTAAGTATTGCATTTTGTTCAAATCTACATACATACCGACTTTATATTGTAATTATAATCATAATCAAAAATAAATAAATAACATACCTGAGGTGAAATTCTTACACTCGTCACTCCATATCTATGTCCTAGTAGTGGTGAAAATATTTCTTCAACAAATCCTTGTCCGACATTCCAACGCCATACTCTTACAGTTTTGTCACTTTTTGTAAATGAAAAATTACATTAAATCCACACAATAAAAAAATTCAAAAAGAATAGAAGAAGAGAAAAAACCAATAAATACCTAGAACCGGTAAATAACAAATTACTGCCCCAAAACTCAACACAAGTGACATCACTCGAATGAGCTTTAATCGTTTGCAATACTTTGGCGTTTGTAACTGCAAATTTTGCCATAATTTAAATTGTAAAATTATGGTGAATCACCGCCGTATCCCGATATGATGACTACGTTTAGTTATTATTTTTACAAACCACTTGTGCAACACTTTTTAAGAAATGTAATATTATTTTTTTTTATATGATAAAATATTTAATAATGAAATACACCCAGGTAACAACACTTTATAGCCCTAATATACGTAATTAATACAATCTTATCAATAGAAATACAAATTTCTCTAAAAATAGCAACACTATCAACGTTTATGTTTATATCTTTGTTCAATACAAACGAAACTAAACTCAAACATCAGTAGGTTAGTTACCTAACTTAAATAAAACAAAAAATACAAACAAAATAATCGGTTTTCCATTTAATAATATACGATCCTAGAAAACACACATCTGCCTGTGAGGCATTTACCTATTGCAATGCCTGTCTATCTCAACAATGTATTGATATTAAAGAAAAACCCCTAGCTACTGGTTGTTTTGATATATAATTTGTACACTGACTCATATTCCATATACAGACAGTATTGAAGTTAGTAAAAGTTTTTTTTTTTTTTTGGTTGTTTTTATGGATTTCTATCATTTATAAGATAAATTTTTTTTTGAACAAGACATACATACTAAAATCATTTAATTTATCATCGGTTTAAGGACTAAGATCATCCATTTATTCGAAATTTTACAAACATTATGTGGTTCTAATAGTCTTAATTTGATATCGAAGAAAAGCTTCAATCTATAAAGGAGGGGGGGATTTTTACTTTTCTTATTACACAATTTTTTTAAAAAATTAAGACCTGAAAAAAACTGTGTAAATGCAGATTCGACCGTAATTAATATTGTTTTAGGCAGAACTAAGCTCTTTTTGGCCAAAAATGCTAACCATCCATAATATGATAGAAAATTGAAGTAAAAATTTTTTTTATGATAAATTTATGCCATGCGAACATTTTACCATTAACAATTTATCGCCAATATAATTGTATGTATTTGTGGACAAATAAGTAAATGCAATTGATGTACTTACGTATCGTCCTGTCTCTAGCAATACCGCCTATCTGACATTTTTTTTGATATACGTATTTGTACAGATATCATTATAGTTCTTGTGGAAAAGTGTTTTATATGTCTCTACTGACAAATTTAAAAAAATGTCAGATAGGCGGTATTGCTAGAGACAGGACGGTATATAGCACAACTGTCAATTATTGCATCTTAAATATTCATTTAATGAACTTCTCAATGGACACGTTTATTTTATACTACCCAGATAATACCCCTATGAATCTGGCAAGGAAATGGATTACGATAAATTTGTGACTTTAATTTGTTTATCTGACGAATTATTTTTATTGGCAATGACCATAATTATTTGATGGCAATAGGCACGTATGACCCCACAAACATTTTGTGGTTTTGCTTTTTATTTTTCTTTCCACAAAATATGTACAACATATAAACGGATCCAACGAATACAACTCTGTTCAGAGGTATATATA